>ML374032.1:0-13515 GCA_005239525.1 Nicotiana knightiana | reverse complement strand
GTGTAGTTGGTGGGGGATGTTGTTGTTGCCCTGCAGAAGAGTATTATGATGTTTCAGCCAGTAGTTGTGATTCTGAGAACTTAGAGGTTATGTTCAGGTTGTTAAGGTGCTTACGGTTGGTTATCGTGTGGTGTTAATATGATGGTAGAATGCTTGCACGTAGGTTGGGGGTGACGAATGGCTTGAAGGGAGGTCTTCTCAGAGTGCGATTTTGAGATTTCAGTATTTAGTTTCAGGTGGAAGGAAGACAATTGAACTGTAGATGGCCAGGTTTTGGATTGATAAAGTAGTAGGAATTAGTGTTTTCAAGTAAGGAGGGATATTCACCTGTGATGTGACATTGTCGTCGCTAATCGAATGGAATGTGTTAAGTCTGTTGGTGCTATGGTTGCTTCGGTTGCATTGGGTCAGAGTGTTGTGAAGTAGTATTGGAGAAGCGGTTGTCAGAGATCGTGGTGCATGGTGGTTCAGGACTGAATAGTTATTTCTAATGAAGGCAGATCGAGAAGGATGATCTTCGGAGAGTTTGAAGTCGTGGTGATCTACTGGTGTAAGAGTTGCAGAGAATGATATTGAATTGGACGGCATACGATGAAGGAAGACATGTGAGAAGCGTCAGAGGCGGANGTGACGAATGGCTTGAAGGGAGGTCTTCTCAGAGTGCGATTTTGAGATTTCAGTATTTAGTTTCAGGTGGAAGGAAGACAATTGAACTGTAGATGGCCAGGTTTTGGATTGATAAAGTAGTAGGAATTAGTGTTTTCAAGTAAGGAGGGATATTCACCTGTGATGTGACATTGTCGTCGCTAATCGAATGGAATGTGTTAAGTCTGTTGGTGCTATGGTTGCTTCGGTTGCATTGGGTCAGAGTGTTGTGAAGTAGTATTNACTTGGTGTTTTCAAGTAAGGAGGGATATTCACCTGTGATGTGACATCGTCGTCACTAATCGAATGGAATGTGTTAAGTCTGTCGGTGCTATGGTTTCTTCAGTTGCATTGGGTCAGAGTGTTGTGAAGTAGTATTGGAGAAGCGGTTGTCAGAGATCGTGGTGCATGGTGGTTCAGGACTGAATAGTTATTTCTAATGAAGGCAGATCGAGAAGGATGATCTTCGGAGAGTTTGAAGTCGTGGTGATCTACTGGTGTAAGAGTTGCAGAGAATGATATTGAATTGGACGGCATACGATGAAGGAAGACATGTGAGAAGCGTCAGAGGCGGATAGATTTCTAAAAGGCCAGGCGTAAGGAAAGGAGGTCAGGTAGTGCCTAAAGGAATGAGTTTAACCAAAGTGGGAGAGCGGCAGCATAGTGGTGAATTAGAGGATATTGTAGCGCAATTAGTAGATGTCCATGAGGAGCGGACGGACTGGTAAAGTTGGTAAATGAGAATGGGATTAGGAGGGGATATTGATGTTCTAGAGATGGTGCAGTACAACGTCATTGGAAGGTTTCAGTTGGTGATTTATACAGGTGGGTTGTCTCCTGTGAGTAGGTTAGCGGTTGTGTGGTTAGAAATTTTCTGTGAGGGATTCTAGTGGCTATTCGGTAGGAGTTAGAATGTGTGAATGATGCTAGAGAATTTGAGTATTTAGGGAGTGCTAACAAGAGAATTTGGAAGAATTGGGCGGATTGGTTGGGCAAGGTCATGTCAACAAAGGGCAAAGGATCTCAGCAGGATTTAGAGTGGTGCAAGGAGTAGCTTCAGGCTAAGTGGGGAAGTCCCACCACCTGCAGTTGGGTTGCAGGATTGTGTTATCATATGGTTGCGGATTGTCGGCATATTGGCAAGTTATTTCAGCTGAGGGGAAAGGAGTAAAATGGTAATTGTGAATGTGTGCAACAGTTGGCCCTATTGGACCAGGGTTAGGCTTTGAAAGATTCAGAATTTATGCTTAAGGAATAGGCGAGTTGTAAAGGTAGTGACTCAGTCATGTACTTCATTGGAAAGGGTGTTCATGTGCTAGAAGAGCCTTGGAATTGATTGTATTCGGGGCCAGTCAGAGTGGGTGACTCTCAAAAGCGGTCCTTGTGAATTCAAAGTTAAGAATGCGGCGTTTGAGGGTTTCAGGCAGCAGTATGATTAAGACTCAAGATTTTGCAGTATAACTTCTGAGAAATAGGGAAGATGGTTGGGGTGTTCTATGATATGTTTCAGCGTGCAGGATAGTATTGGAGGAATGAGAGAAATAAACTCCGGATTGTAGAAAGATTATCAGGAGGGTATGAGACGGGTTGCGGGATTTAGGCTGCATGGTCTCGGGAATCAAGGTCACTCGAGATGAGTGAGGGTTGAGTTTGCTATGAGTTGAAGGAAGTTACTATTATTTCGGAGGCAATTGAAGATGATTAAAAGAAGATAGATTGATTAGCCATGGTTGAAATGGCACCTTTACGGCAGTGATCAGTTCCTTCGATGTGATTAAGTTATGCATGTGGGTTGGTGCCGGAGTGTGCGGGGCTTGTCGGCCGTCGTAATAGATTTCATGTGGGAGCATTCGAGTGCTATGGCATGTTAGGTGTAGGCGGATCCCGGAAGGGTTATGGTGGTTCAGACCACTACTTAAGGATTTACATGTATTGTGATTGTGGGAATTTACTCGTCTTGTGATGGTACTCTTGAATTGAGTTAAGTAAAAAGGTTTCTATATGATGAAGTGTTCACCCTATTGGTGGTTCAGAAGTTATGAGGGAATTCTTACGCTATCTCATGTTGGCATGTTAGGTGTATAAGCAGTATGTAACTGGGAGTAATAATCGAGATGGCGGTTCGGTGTTAACAAGGATGTCATGAGCTCGGATGAGAAGTTCAGAGTAAGTTGGTGTTATCTTCAGTGTCACCTGAGTTCGATATTCGGTGAGAGAGGCTTGTACCCTGGTCATGGGTTCTTGATGTGTTTTGCGGCCTTAGTATGGTCGGTGTTATGGATGTGAAGACTTGTTACCTCACGGAAGGTCGTGGGAGCGTGACCACGGGAAGATTGTATAGTATGACATGTAGTCACCTGATTGGTTGAAGATTTAGACCAATTATAATGAAGTGCAATATTGCTTATTTGAGGATTTATGCCAGGAAGGCGTTCGGTCCAGTTGGTTGTGGATTGTGTTGTGTGAGTTGTGAAACGGCTTGGTAATTTCTTATGTGTTGAGGTCCCGCGTAGTGGTGATGTTATGTGAGCAGGATAGCTCTTGAGATCCAGAGTGTGTGTGTGTATATATATATCGCACCTCAGTTGTGCTTGAGTTTTGTAGCATATGGCCTTATCAGTCTCCCCAGGATGGTATTATGCACTTAGCGTGCTTCTAACCGATATTCGGTAATGTGTAATAGTGAGCAATTCGGCTCCGTGTATATTTCCATATATGAATTTTATGATGGTATCGGGTGGCACGCTGCCACGGGTATGTTGTTTGGATCGGGTTGCACAGCGCAACAGTGTGATGATGAGTAAGGTTCCTATATTTATTTTCTTGTGTTTTACTTTCTATTTTCTAAGAAGAGTTCATAATAAGTTGCGTGAGTCGAGTAGTCTTTTCCTGAGTCATTTCTTTATGTATCATGTTCGAGTTATGGCCTACTGGCGCATTATGGTGTTATGTAAGACTGTTGGTCATGTTTGGGGTGAGTGGTTATCTGAGCAGTTCATACTAGGTGAGACGAGATTTTTGGATCAGGGATCAGTGCGATAAGATTATGTGAAATACATTGAAGGACAATTACCAACAGTTGGTTCATAATGAGGTGATGATTCTAGTCAAGATGAGATATTCAATGATTTGTTAACTCTGCAGTGGGTTATGAATTTCTTCACATCTCCTCCGTTGTGGTGGTATCGCCAGCATTATAGCAGGATGTATATATATGTCATAAGGTGCCTTGGGAGCATCAGATTCATGGAATTCTGGCTATTAAGGTTCATGGAGTGTCGTTGTGGTCAGATGACGAACTATGTAGTGCATGGTGCTAATTCATCAAAGGTATGTAGTCATGTTCTGGTATGTCGTGTGGTAGTTGATACAGTGTTTATATATTGGAACTAGGCCTGTCAGAGATATTTCAAGTGTTGGAACTGGATTTTGAGCCTATTATATGGATAAAATAAGAAATCTTCAGATTAGATCAAGCTAATGTACTCTGTTGGGTTGTGGTATCACGGGCAGGTGCTCAAGGTGTTAAGCAGTGATTTCAGATAACTCCAGAGCAGTTCCTAGCACGTTCGAGGACGAACGTCTGTTTAAGTGGGGGAGAGTGTAACGACCCAACCGGTCGTATTGAGCTCTAGCGTGTCGTTCAGCGGTTTGAAGTCATGAGCAGCTCCATTTCAGGTATTATGACTCGTGGGCATGGTCGGAGTTGAATTTCGGGAAGTTCAGGGTTAATTGAAAGGAAAATTCTCATTTCGGAAGGCTTAAGTTGGAAGAATCGACCAAGATTGGAATTTTGAGTAAACGACCTCCGAATCGGGATTTGAAGGTTCCTGCATGTTCGTATGATGATTTCGGACTTGGTCGTATGTCCGGATCGGGTTTTGGATAACCCGGGAGTGTTTCGGCGTATATTGTGGAAGTCAGCATTTTGAAGAAAATTTCCTAAATTTGGCTTGAAGCGCATTTCAGTGATATTGATGTCCATTTGGGATTCCGAGCCAGGGAATAGCTCCGTATGGTGATTCTGGAGTCGGGAGCGCGTTCAGAAGTGAATTCGGATGTCCGTAGGTTATTTTGAAGTCGTTTGGCTAAAGATAGGAATTTGAAGGTTTTTGAGAAAATCCGACCGGAAGTGGAAAATTTGATATCGGGGTCGGAATACGATTCCGGGAGTTGGAACAGGTCCGTAATGTCAAATATGACTTGCCTGAAAATTTAGGGTCAATCGGACGTGATTTTATAGGTTTCGGCATCGGATGTAGAAGTTGGAAATTTCAAAGTTCATAAAGTTTGAGTTGGAGTGTGATTCGTGATTTCGGCGTCGTTCGATGTGATTTGAGGCCTCGAGCAAGTCTATGGGATGTTATGGGACTGAGTCGTGTGTTTGGACGGGGTCCCGAGGGGCCTCGAGTGGATTCCGGGTGGTTAACGGATCAAATTTGAAGTTAGAAGAGGAGTTGGAGTTGTTGGTGTCTTGTGTGACCGCACCTGCGAGGATTTGGCCGCAGGTGTGGCTTTGGCGCCACAGGTGCAAGAGTAGGATGGCTTGGCTGGGATCGCAGGCGCGATGGAATTTCCGCACCTTCGAAGGCGCATATGCAGGCACTGGGTCGCAGGTGCGGATCCGGCTGGAGAAGTAGGAAGTCGCAGGTGCGGGCTCTTGGGCGCACCTGCGGAAGCGCTGGTGCGAGGACTGGATCGCAGGTGCGAAAAATGGCCTGGGCAGAATGTTTTTAAACCAGGATTTTGTCCATTCCTCTCATTTTTCTCATGGCTTAGGCGATTGTAGGAGATCTTCAAGAGGGGAATTTCATCATCAATGTCAAGGTAAGAAATTTCTTCATGTTTTTAAGTTAAGTACAAGTTATATGCATGGGTTAGACATAGAAATTAGTAGGAAAATTGGGAAATTTTGAAGAAAAAACCTAGAAATTGTATTTTGGATTTCTACCATGAATTTGAGCATGGAATGTAGAGTAAATTGTATATTTGAGCTAGTAGGGCTACGGGTAGAGTTTATCTTCGAGAAATTTCAGAATCCGGGCACGTGGGCCTGAGGGCATTTTGGTCAATTCACTGAGCGGAGTTGGGAAATTATATAATTTTAATTGTTGCAAATATTAGAGTATATTTTCATTGGTGCGTCGTTGTTTGGATAGTTTTGGGACGTTGTGCGTCCATTGGAGTCGTCGGAAGGGCTTGGAAGCCGGTTATGGAACTTCGGAGCGAGGTAAGTCTCTTTTCTAACTTTGTGAGGAGGAATTGTCCCCCTAGGTGAACTAATTAAGTATATGCTACTATCTGCGGGGACTATGTACGCACGAGGTGACGGGAGTCCGTGCATAGCTACTATTATGCCATGTCCGGGTAGTCTAGGACCCACTAGCATGCCTTACATGTTGTACCTGTGATCTTGCCTGTAATATTAGACTACTAAAATAATCGAAATAGTAATTGAACATCAAAAGAAGACTAGAGTTCATTTTCTTAATCATCTAGAAAGAGAATTTATTCCCTCCGTGGACAATTGTATTCCANTAGGACCCACTAGCATGCCTTACCTATTGTACCTGTGATCTTGCCTGTAATATTAGACTGCTAAAGTAATTGAAATAGTAATTAAACATCTAAAGAAGACTAGAGTTCATTTTCTTAATCATCTAGAAAGAGAATTGATTCCCTCCGTGGACAATTGTATTCCGGATAAGGTTATATTATTGAATATTATAAAACTTGGCAAATGAATTTTGAGAAAGGATTTAAATACTATTTTTCTGATTTTTTTTAAAAGAGAAATCTGTTATTTACTTGAGTAATTATTTTCCCGACGTAGTCGGGGTGGACTGTTGATTGTGCATGACTGCATGTGACCGCTTCGCAATTTACATTCCGCGAGCGGAGTGTTATTTCCCCCACTCTCATGGGAGCGGGCCGTACGCCACGGCGGATTGAAAGATGCACTTATGGTTTGGGCCGTTCGACCCTCGGCAGTGCATAGATATGATTATTTTATGGCAAAGCTGCACTTATGGTTCGGGCCGTTCGACCCTTAGCACTGCACAGACATGATTATTTTTTTTACGGCTCAGGCCGGTTGTCCTTATCCCGTATGCGCATGCTAAATTGTTAAATGTTTTCATGGATTTTGAAGTGACAAGATATTTGGGGAAAATAAAGAAGTAATTGTTTATTTAAGAAATTTGGGGGGAAATGAGGAAGTAGTAACTGTTTATTTACTTTCGGTATTTATTTGAATTACAGTTATCCGTAATGCTTACTGTTTTATCATCCTCGTATTCCTATTACTGATATCATATTGTGCTAAATTAATTTGTTGGACCTTAGTGAGTGTCTAATTCGACCTCTCGTCACTATCTCTTTGAGGTTAGGCGCGCGACTTACTGAGTACACGTTGATTTAGTACTCATGCTACACTTGTTGTGCATTTTTATTGCACAGGTACCTTCATAGCGATGTGGCTGGTTTGGAGACTTAGGCGAGCTGCATTATCCGGTAGAGATCCGCAGCTGACAGAGTCTCCCTCGTATTGTATTATTTTATTTTAATTTACTTGTCCAAATTGTATTTCGGACAATCTTTTTAGAAAGTGAAAAATTCTTAGAATTTGCTCATGCACTTGTGACATCGGGTTCTGGGATGTGTTTGGGGTTTAATTTATAAATGGAATGGTTTACCTGTCGTATTTATTTGATAAATTTTTATTCGCTATTATAACTTGTAAGTTAAAGGTAACGATT
Source organism: Nicotiana knightiana (assembly GCA_005239525.1). NCBI lineage: Eukaryota > Viridiplantae > Streptophyta > Magnoliopsida > Solanales > Solanaceae > Nicotiana > Nicotiana knightiana. Next base: position 6,112 of record ML374032.1, on the reverse strand, counting down.
TTGGAAAAGAAGTTAAACAGAAATTTATTTCAACTAATTAATAATTGGCTTGCCTGACAGTGGTGTCCGGCGCCATCACGACCTTAGTAGAATTTGGGTCGTGACATTGATACAAACTTGTCACAACCCAAAATTAAATTGATCGTGATGGAACCTAATCTAACCCGCTAGGTAGCCAATTAAACATAAACCACAATATAATGATAATGATAAAAGTCAAGAATGAATAACTGAATTTTATACAACTCCCCCAAGGATTGGTAGTACAAATCATGAGCTTCTAAGACTTAGAGTTTACAAAGCTGGTATGAAATAAATATATCATCTATTCAAAACATACATAAACAGCCTTATAAATCTAAAGCTACCAAGAACAAGAGGCAGCTATAACCGGAGCGCATGTACATCTTCAATGCAAGTTGCCGCCATTCGTAGAAACATCAGCTCCAAAATCTTCATGCAAGGTGCAAAAGTGTAGTATGAGTATAACCTACCCCATGTACTTAATAAGTAACAAACCTAACCTTAGGTTGAAAGCAGTGACGAGCTTGTACAATGGTTAAAGTCCAACACCAATAGTCAAGAACATCTCGTAACAAAATAATAAAAATCAATACAAGTAATAACTCAAAGATATGATTCTCGGCTCGTTCATAGTTACGGAAAAATAGGCATGTTTTTCAAGTATAACAGTAAAACCCAAATCTTTCACCGAAACCACCAAAATATCAGTAAATCAGAAAATTATGATTTATCCCAAAAAAAACTTTCAACAACAGATAAGATATTTCATTCTCAGATAGCATAAGGAAATTACATCTCTATGCCTACATGTCAATGTGCATGTGAAATCATGAATGTCACAAAATCGTGTAGCATGAGGAAATGCGTCTCTATGCATGTATGTCGAGTATGCATGTCAAATGCAATGCATTACACTGATGAACTCATGTACACATACTCTCAGAGTACTCAATCTCACTGTCTCGCGCTCCTACTCATCACGCTCAATCACTCAGCACACTCAGTCACTCAGCTTTGTACGGTACTTGCGCTCACTACTGGTATGTCAGATTCTGGAGGGGCGGATCCTGCCCAAGCGCTAATAAAATCTACTGCGGTGTGCAGCCTGATACCATCATGAATCAATAAAACCCATTGTGGCGTGCAACCCGATCCCATCATGAATCAATAAAACTTGTTGCAACGTGCAGCCTGATCTCAGCAATATCGCTCACAATCCGGCCCTTAGGCCTGAACTTAGTCATCAATCTCTCCAGACTCTCGGGCTCACAAATCTCCTGCCAATCAGCTCAAACAATGATAACATGATGTGACAACAAATGGTAATAAAGACTGAGATAGGATATGCATATGAATTGAATATGACTAAGTATGTAAATGCAATTTAAGCAAATAACTCAACAACAGAGAAGACCTCAGTGGGTCCCAACAGAATAATCATATATCCTAAACATGATTTCTAGCATAATTCACAACTCAATTTCTCTAACACGTAGAAATTTCATGGATAGACACAAGATTTGGTAACTACACGGTATCACAGAATCAACCGAGTCATAATTCTCACGGTGCACGCCCACACGCCCGTCATATAGCATGTGCGTCACATCAACACCAAACATATAACATGTATATTCAGGGGTTCATACCCTCAACACCAAGTTTAGAAGTTTTACTTATCTCGAACAAGTTAAATCCAATACCGAGCAAGCCAAACAATACTCTAGAAATTCCATCCCGCGCGTACCGGCCTTTGAACGGCTAAAAACTAGCCAAAAGCAACACAAGAACATCAAATAATGTCAAAGGAAACAAACCTAATCAATAAAGGTTGAATCTTTAATCAAAAGGCCAAAGTCAACCAAAACAAACCTATGCTCGCACCTCGGAACCCGACGAGACTCACAAAATTCGACAACCCATTCAATTACGAGTAAAACCATACTAGTTTCACTCAAATTCGACTTCGAATCGATCTTCAAACTAAAAAATTCACTTTATGAAATTTTAGACAAACCCCTTCCCCCAAAATTTCACCTTGAAATCATCTATCAAATGCCAAAAATGAAGATGGATTTATGAAATATAACCAAACTCGAATAAAGAACACTTATCCCAATACATGTGGTAAAAATCGCTTTCCAAAATCACACAAATTCAAGCTCCTCAACTCAAAATATGACCAAATGAAGAAACCCTCGATATTATATATTTCTGTCCAGCTGTTTTGCCTCGTTTCTTGCCAGACGATCACGAAACTCACTTTTGATACCTCTAATGGATTTCTCATGAAATTCTAATTAAGTTAGGCTTTTGAATCACTCCATTTGACCTTATAATGAAGGAGATATGTTGATTTCAATATTTGGAAATAGTGCAGATTTTTAAATACGAATTCAGTGGTCGTAATTTCGTAATTAATCTGAAAAAATCTAACAACCGAATTCTTAGTAAAATGACTATAAATTCCTCATACGATGTCGAAACTTGATGATTCAAGTTGCTATGGTTTCAAAATTACGATACGGATCTAATGTTCCAATCAAAACAGAAATTGCACCTCTTTTACTTAATATGGTACCATTTATGCTTGAAGAAACGACGTTGAAACATAAAAAACGAGCGCAACACAATCCAAACCTATTTGAAACTCACCCGAGACCCTCGGGACCCCGTCCGAACATATCAAAAAGTCTCATAACATAATATAGACTTACTCGAGACCTCAATTCACGCATAACAACATCAAAACCACGATCGCATCTCAAATCGAACTTAATGAACTTTGAATCATTCAACTTTCAAAATTCGTATAGAACCTTATCATATCAACTCGGATGAAATCAACTTTGCACAAAAGTCCCAAATTATATAATGAAGCTATTTCAATTTCCAGCACCACAATCCAAACCCGATATCATCAAAGTCAAATCCCGGTCAAACTTATGAACATTTCAAACCTTCAAATTCCAACTTTTGCCAGATAGTGTCAAAACCTTGTAGAAGTATCCAAATGCAAATCCAACCATACGCCCAAGTCCAAAATTACCATCTGGACCTAAAGGAACCATCAAAACTCTGATCCGAGGACAAGTATTAAAAAGTTAGACTTGGTCAACTCTTCCAACTTAAATCTTCCTAGTTGAGAATCATTCTTCAAAATCAATTTTGAATAACCTGAAAACCAAAATCGACGATTCATACAAGTCATAATACATCCTTCGATACTGCTTAATACTTTAAATAGCTGAACGAAATGCAAATGCTCAAAATGACCGCTAGATCGTTACAATAACAATAACTTCCTAGGTTACTAATAGCACTCTAAGGAAAAGTAGCCCATGAGAGGCAGAAGAAAGGAAAAGCGGAAAAAAAAAAAGCAAATGACTTTACTTGATGAAAATATTGATAATGAACAACTAGATCCCCAACTACTACACATGTGCCAAATAAAGATGAAATACCATTATCAGCCACTCATTCAAGTCAAGCTAGTTAGAGAAATTAATCTATCAGCTACAGGTTTATGCCAACTCTATCAGTATACCAAGTAGCAGGGCTCTTCCAGATTTTGACTATCCTGACTTCGATTCAAATCCTGACATAGCTATAAGGCCAATGAGTATCTTAGAGACAAAGATTAAACTTCGAATGAGGTAGCAACAAAGTATAACAATTAGAAAAAGGGCAATTAGCTTTGTTTGTGATGGAGGTGGTGTGAGTGAGCCATCAAAACTTTCACATTCACCAAAATCTAACATAACAAGGTAAATATGCTATAACTACTAATCAGTGAAACAAACAAAGAGTAGCCAAGTTGTAAGCAAAGAAAAGTAATGGTAAGAAGCATAAGTAATCTCATTTGAATTCTAACATAGGGAGTTAGTGAACTTTATTTAGGTTGTATATTTTTGGTATTCAATGAAGTGTTATAGATACTGTTATGATAGTAAACTTAATATTTTGGTTGTTTGGTTGGTGACAGTTGGATGTCATGTTATCACTTGGTGGTATTAATTTTCGGAATTATAATGTGAAATTCGCTTGTCTTCGTTACTATACTTTGATAGTTAAAAATTAGTGTATTATGACTGTCGGTGATTGTTGGTAAATTACAAATCTCTAGTTATTCAATTTACTATTGTCCAAATTGTTTTTAAATTTTAATATTTTAGTTTTTAGATGTTATCTGATTGTTCAGTTTATTCAACGTCCAGCTTATGTGTGATGACCCAAAGGGTCACCTTATAAATAAAGACTCCATTCCAGGCTCATTAAACTTAAAAAGATTAATTTCATTTACCTCGATTTGCCTGCACATTACGAGCGTGAAACCGAAAAGCTTTTATGTGAAAATATGAGAAATAATAATTTTTGGAATTTAAAATTTGGTTTTAGTTGACTTGGTTCAACATTTTGAGTGAACGGACCCAGATCCATGTTCCGATGATCCCGGGAGGTCCGCAGTAAACTATGGGACTTGGGTGTATTCCCGGAATTGAATTCCGAGGTCCCTAGCCTTAGAAATCAATTTTTGAAAGAAATTATTTTGCTGGATTTTTAAGGAAATAAAGAAATGAATTAATGTTTGAACGCATTGGTATCGGGCCCATATTTTGGTTCCGGGGCCTGGTACAGGTTTGTTATGATATCTAAGTCCTATCTGTGAAATTTAGTGGAAATCAGAATTCATTTTGCGTGATTCGGATGTCAGGCTGAAAAATAGTGAAATTGAAGTGTTCTTGAGAAAAATCATGAGTTTTGAGGTTAAATCCGTAGTTTTAGATGTTTGTGATTTGATCGCACAAGCAATTCTGTATGATATTTTTAGACTTGAGTGCATGTTTGGTTTAGAGCCCCGAGGGCTCGGGTGAGTTTCGGGTAGGCTTCGGGATGTTTTGAACTTGTAAAATTTGGTGTCATAGTTGTGATGGTGTGCCCGCACCTGCGAGCCTTGAGCCGCAGGTGCGAGCATAAGCCCACAGGTGCGACTAAGCCTGGGCTCCACTACGTCCGCAGGTGCGGACCCTTCTGTGCAGGTGCGCTACCGCAGAAGCGGTAATGCAGTTGCAGGTGCGACCCAAGTTGCCCAACTCTTTTTCACAGAAGCGGAAGCTCTCCCGCAGGTGTGACCCAAGCACCATAGGTACGAGGGTCGGGCGGAGATTTCATATTAATTAGAACTCCAGCCTTTTTCTTCTTATTTTTCACAAGGGTAGAAGACCTAGGGTGATTATCTCGAGACTTTTTCTTCCAAAATCATAGGTAAGTGTTCATTAACTCTTCACTTTCAATTACCCAATGTTTTTCATCACTTTTCAATCAAAAATTAAGAATTTTAATGGTAGAAATTGGGGGTTTGACTAGAATTAGAGAATTTTATAAAAATCGAATTTTCACCTCGAACTGTGTCGGATTTCAAAACTAATTGCATATTCGGGCTCGGGGATGAATGGGCAAACGAAATTTGATCCGAACTCCGAGTTTGGACCAAGCGGGCCCGGGGTCGGTTTTTAACTTTTTTGAGAAAACTTAGGAAAATAATAATTTTTCAGTAAAGTTAGTTCCTTTAGCATAAATTAATGATATTAAACTAATTATGATTAGATTCGAGCGGGTTAGAGGCAAATTCGAAAGGAAAAGCGGTAATTGAGCAGTGAGTGGCCTGTGAATTTGAGGTAAGTGCTTGGTTTAACCTTGACTTGAGGGAATAGGAATTCCCAACTTAATTGATATGTGATATTACATGTGTGTGGTGTATAGGTGAGGTGACGTATATCTATGCACCCCAAATTATCTTCTTAACATGATCCCTTTTCCCCATTTCCAATTATTTGCTTCCGGGATTAATTATTTCGTGATCATTGATGTTTATATGTCGATTTGGATTCGTTACTTATTATTAAGTATTGTTTCAAGTATTTTGGATGTGTTGGACGTTCTCTTAGTTTTTTTATGTTACATAAGGATCGAGTTGGATGTCAACGTTACGATATGTATGTAATTTCTGGTTGGTTTCATTATGAAATGATAATTGATGAAGTTATGAGTTTTACAGCTTCTGTTTATAATTGTTGATACAAAAATG
>ML374031.1:57661-131464 GCA_005239525.1 Nicotiana knightiana | reverse complement strand
GGCCCATAGTTCGCGGTATTCCATCCATCTGGGTGCCGCAAAGATGTATCAGGATCTGAGACATCATTACTGATGGAGGCGGATGAAAAGGGATATTATGGAGTTCATAGCTCGGTGTCTCAACTATCAACAGGTCAAGTATGAGCACCCCATACTAGGTGAATTGCTTCAGAGATTAGATATTCCGGAGTGGAAGTGGGAGTGGATCACCATGGACTTCGTAGTTGGGCTCCCACGGACTTCGAGGAGGTTTGATGCTATATGGGTTATTGTGGATCGGCTGACCAAGTCCGTGCACTTCATTCCTGTTAGTATTACTTATCCTTCAGAGTGGTTAGCTGAGATTTATATCAGGGAGATTGTCCGATTGTATGGGGTTCCAGTTTCTATCATTTCTGACAGAGGTACTCAGTTCACATCTCAGTTTTGGAGGGCCGTGCAGAGGGAGTTAGGTACTCAGGTCGAGTTGAGTACCGCGTTTCATCCTCAGAACGACGGGCAGTCGGAGCGTACTATTCAGATTTTGGAGGATATGTTGCGTGCCTGTGTCATTGATTTGGGGTTTCATGGAACTAGTTTCTGCCACTCGCCGAGTTTGCATATAATAATAGTTATCAGTCGAGTATCCAGATGGCTCTGTATGAGGCTTTATATGGTAGGAGGTGCAGATCTCCGGTTGGTTGGTTTGATCCGGGCGAGGCTAGGCTATTGGGCGCGGACCTGGTTCAGTATGCGTTGGGAAAGGCGAAGTTGATTCAGGAGCGGCTTCACACGGCGCAGTCTAGGCACAAGAGTTATGCGGACCGGAAGGTCCGAGATGTGTCTTTCATGATTGGGGAGAAGGTGATGCTGAAGGTGTCACCCATGAAGGGTGTTATGAGGTTCGGGAAGAGGGGAAAGCAGAGTCCCAGGTTCATTGGTCCATTTGAGGTGCTTCAGAGGATTGGGGAGGTGGCTTATAGACTTGCCTTGCCTCCCAGCTTATCGAGTATTCATCCGGTGTTCCATGTGTCGATGATCCGGAAGTATGTTGGTGATCCGTCCCATGTTTTGGACTTCAGCACGATTCATCTCGAGGGTGATATATCATATGAGGTAGAGCTAGTGGCTATTTTGGGTCGTCAGGTCAGAAAGCTGAGGTCTAAGGATATAGCTTCAGTGAAGGTTCAGTGGAGAGGGAAGCCGGTGGAGGATTCCACCTGGTAGTCCGAGCGGGAGATGCGGAGCAGATGTCCTCACTTATTCAAGGTTCCAGGTATGTTTCTAGACCCGTTTGAGGATGGACATTTGTTTAAGAGGGGGAGAATGTAACGATCCGGCCGGTCGTTCTGTGAGATTAGCCCCATTTCCTCCATTTCTGCTTTATCATATGTTTCTTAGCCTATTTATGTTGTGTTGGGTCGGTTGGTTCGGGTTCGGAGTGGTCGTGGTGAGAACTGAGACACTAAGTCTCTTAAATTAGCTTAATAGTTGAAAAAGTCAATTATGAGTTGACTTATTGGTAAACGACCTCGGAATGCGGATTTTATGGCTCAGATAGCTTCTTTAGGTGATTTGGGACTTTGGAGTGTGTTCAGAATGAAGTTTTGATGACCGGTGTAGAATTAGGCTTGAATTGGCGAAAGTTAGTTTTTTGGCAATTTCCGATCGGTAGTGGAAAATAGGCTATCGGGGTCAGAATGGAATTCCGGATGTTGGAGCAGGTTCATAATGTCATTTTGGATATGTGTGCAAATTTTCAGGTCAATCGGATGTGGTTTGGTTGGTTTCGGCATCATTGGCGAAATTTAGAAGTTTTAAAGTTCATATGCTTGAATTTGATGTAATTTTGGTATTTTGCGTTGTTTTTGGTGTTTATAAGGCCTCCACTAAGTTTGAATGATGTTATGGGGTGTGTTGGTAGGAGTGGTTGAGGTCCCGGGGTCCTCAGGTGTGTTTCAGATGCTCAAACGGGCACTTTTGATCTTTGGGAGATTTCTGGTTTTCTGGTGTTTTAGCAGCAGTGACTTCTTCACAATCACTGCGATCGCGTGGATTCATCCGCGATCGCGTAGAGTAAAGATTGGGGCAGGCAATTTTTTCTATGTGATCGCGTAATAAGGATTGTGATCGCATAGATTGGGCAGGTGAAGCAATGCGATCGCATAGAGGTTCTGAGGCGCGTGTGTGGGGTGGATATTTGAGCTAAGAGAATGCGTATGTTGGTATGCGAACGCGTAGAGTGGTCTGGGCTGTGCATCTCGATCGCGTGGCTGGAGTCGCGATCGCATTGAAGGGAATTATAGTGCTGGGCAAAATGTTTTAAAAGGCCATTTTTGCAAAATTAGTCCATTTCTCCTCCATTGTTGAACGGGTTTAGAGCTCTTTGAGAGGATTTGAAGAGGAAATCGAAGGGAATCACTTGGAGGTAAGGATTTCAACTTCATAACTCGTTTCTATGTTGTTTTCTAAGTAATTAAACCGGAAATTTGTTGAATTTAAACCCAAAATTGAGGAGATTAGGTGCATGAGAATTGAAAATTTCTTTTTATGATTTGAGTGGGCAATTGTGGTCCGATTTTGGTGTTCTTAGTATGTATAGAATTGTAGGAGGACAAGGATTCTAGTGATGTAAATTTTATCGAATTCCGAGACGTGGGACCGGGGCTCGGGTTTGGCTGAATTTCGAGAATTGTGTCTAACTTGATAGTTTTCGATTGGGTTTTGTTCCTTTAGTGTATATTGATGATGTTAATCTAGTTTTGGTTAAATTCGGAGCAATCGGGAGCCAATTTGAGGAGCAAGAGCATCGCGGATTAGTATTGTGGCCCGGTAGAGGTAAGTAATGGCTATAAATCTTGTCCTGAGGGTATGAAACCCCAGACTTCATATTTCTCACTATTTTTAGAATGACGCACATGTCGGATGACGAGTATGTGGCGCGCACTGATTTTTGGATTGGACTTGGTCCTCTCCGCGGCAACTATTCAGTTGTGTATTTTTACTCTAAATCATATGTTAAATTATGATATAAAACTATTGATATATTTGGGCTATAAGCCGTGTTTGGGGCCTCGTGCCGACTTGTTTAGACCCCTTGGGGACTTTTTACTGCTATTTCCTCACTATTGATTTATGATTTACACTCAGTCACGTTATGTTTAATTGATTTCGAAACGCGGTCTTATTTACACTGTTTTGAGATATAAAATGATGCTTTTGGGCCGAGTACCCCGTTTTACTGATACGCCCGAGGGGCTTTTGAGAGTTTCTGACGAAGTGAGGCCGAGGGACTGATTATGAGGATATGATACGCCACGAGGTGGCTTAATATTAGCGCTTGGGCTGAAGGAGCCCCTCCAGAGTCTGTACACACCCCCAGTGTGCGCATGTACCTACTGAGTGCGAGTACCGAGTGCCGAGTGCCGAGTGACGAGTGATTGAGAGGCATGAGTGACAGTGAGGTTGCACGAGGGGCTGATACTGAGTGGCTGTGAGGTATGCTGAGTGATTTTTTGCCCGAAGGGCGATTTATGGTTCATGTGTTTGCACGAGGGGATATTTATGACTTATTTCATTTTACACTAAATTCTTCAGGTATTTTTATTTCTGAAATTATTGGAAAACACATTTTTCAAAGGATTTTACTGAAGTTGGTTTTTAAGGAATGTTGATTTCATATATATATATATCAATATATATATATATGTATATACTATTGGAAAGAAAGGTTGTGCATATTGTGAACTGATGATTTGATTTTATGTGTTTCTTACTTCTTAGACTTGATTTATTTTCATTACTACTGAGTTGGCGTACTCACATTACTCCCTGCACCCCTGTGTGCAGATACAGGTGCTGATACCGAGCGTTAGCCGTCTATTCCGTGAAGAGCCGGAGTTCGGGACATAGAGGTAGCTGTCCAGCGTCCGCAGCATCTCTGTTTTCCCTTCTTATGTTGTACCTAGTTATAGTAGACTTTTTGGTATATTCCTTAGATGCTCATGACATGTTGACTCCGGATTTTGGGGATGGTTTTAGACTGTTTAACTGCTTATTTTTCCTAATGGATTCAGTAATTCTATATACGTTTATGAAATGTTGAAAATGAGTTGGGATTTTGGAAAGAAACTGTAAATATATGATTGTTGGCTAGCCTAGTTCCATGATAGGCTCCATCACGACCGGTTTAGGACTTGGGGTCGTGACAAGAATCACCCATAAGTCGAAACACAATTTGCTTGCCAACAGGAGAACTCTACTTCGATGGGAATTCCATAGTGCCAACAAAACTTCAAACATCCGAAATTGTCCGAGACATCAATAACTCGTATTCTTCCCTCCAAAACTAAACTGCAACCTTTTACATGCAACCTTTCAACCCCACACGGTGAATCTCCTCTAACATGCTAACTCGCAACACTACGAAAGCCTCATAGTCAACTCTGAACCATAAGCAAATTGAACACCTCATCAACCGAGAATCTTTCATTTAACTCAATCCGGGAGAACACCACCTCACAAAATATAGCTTCCATACCTGTAGAAAATATCAACTCTGACTGTGGTCATAACCATGATAAATTTTCCAGAACTCAGTAATACATAATTGAGTAATCAGAACCAATCGCCTATAACTCAATCGAGTCACGCTGACTGCCAACCCAAAAGTAACTCAATCCGATATGATCGCCCTAAGGGAACTTCCTGGGAACCCAAAGACATTTCTTGCATCACTCCAACATTGACATGTAGACTCTTCTTGACAAGGAAACACCAAAGATCCAATTACCATGCACTTCCATTTTCAAGCCCATCCGTGGACAAATCCAAAAGCTATTAAAGGCTACATAAGACCTTGAACTTGCCAGAACCTTCTCGATAACCACTCATCTTACTCTAATATTCGATACACAGCTAATACGCGTCAAGAAACCCATGCTACACCAACATATGCCTATTCAAAGAAATAACCAAGCAATCTCCCGGTCCGTAAATTGATACTATCCATGACCCTACAATCGTCTTTAGAAGAATCCACCACTTAGCTCGAAGCCATAGAACACCCCATCAGCAACCCAAGGTACCATATCTTCAAAGCGTGCCCCGATCCCGCACGACTATTTAGCTGAATACTTCAAAAACTCATGCAATACTGGTCATAGAACGCCCAGAAGACTCTGCCAAACGCTTACCCATCATTGCAATAGTCAAACAACTTCCCTAAATGCTTTGAAATGATCGCATATGCACTCTATCAAATGGAAACCTCACACGATCCAAACTCATCATGCAGGAGATGGCCCACCGATTATACTCAAATCGACACCTTTCCATGAACCCACCTTAGTCACAATAACCAGGCCACCAACCAATGTTCCCAAATCTGTGCTTACCAACCAGACATATGAACTCGCCTCATACCACAAATGAATGACTAGAAGATTTAACATTGCATCAGCTTCTGAGGCTAGACAACACATCGTAATCTATCTGCAGCATCACCGATCGTCGGCACATAACGAATACTGAGTGCACAACACCACATATGAGCGATTGGGAGGAGTCAAAGTCGTAGTTTTCAAGCTAAAACAAGGCCGCACAATACCGATCATACTGATCCGCATGACTCTACTAGACACTTGCTCATGACTCATAGAACCTACAAACCTAGGGCTTTGATACCACCTTGTCACGACCCAAAAATTACATGTCATGATGGCACCTAACTTGACCTGCTAGGTAAGCCAATTAACAAAAAGAAACAAACTAAATAAACTTATAGAAAATTTAATTACGATTTATCTGAAATGTTACAAACTCTTCCCAAGAACTTGTAGTATGACTCATGAGCTTCTAAGACTTAGAATATACAAAGATGGTATGAATAAATACACATTCTATTTGAAAACTACATGAACAGATTAATAATGACTAACACTACCAAGGACAAGTGGCAGCTTCTATAGAGAATGCACGAACATCTTCCGAGTCAGCTACTGACTTCTTCAGCAGCTCCGCTCCAACAGTCTGCTTAGAGTGTGCAGAAGTGCAGTATCAGTACAACCGACCCCATGTACTGGTAAGTATCTTGACTAACCCTGTCAAAGTAGTGACGAGATTTTTAGTTAAAAGATACTCATTAATAAACACTATAATTTAAGCTAGCAATAGAACCAAAAGGCAGAATAATATAATAGAGTACCCAATGCGACTGTGACAGGAAATAGAAGAGTATCAGAAAGAATAACAATTTAACAGTTTCCAATATCTCAATCGGCCCTTTCCTTAGAAAGAAAGCCCATGAACCACAACAATCACCTCATATACTTTCTTAGGGCGATAAAGTACTCAAGACATCAAGTCTAACGGCACGACAACACCCTTCGTGCATTTATCTCATCCTCACCATATATGTGTAAAACAATACCAACAAAATGATAGAAATACCGACAATAGAAATGATAAGGAAGGGAATATGCAAGCATTGATAATACACGAGAATGTACAGAAGAACATCAGTAACAGACTAAGCAGAGAGCACGAAGATAATGACCACAAGTAGGGAAAAAATGGTTGTAATTTCAATTAACTAGCATGATGGAGGTCTAAGTACAGTATAGCAAGCAAGAAGGAAACACATGATCTTCACAAGTTAACAAGTAGGGACATGAAGGACTAGCATAGTGGAAGACTTACACTATGGTACAACAAAATAGATACAAAAAGAGTATAATTATAAAATCAGGAAATAGGCATGGCATATGCAAGTTAAGCAAGTAAAAGACATGGACAACACAACAACAATTGAGATAGAGGTCAATTACGGGACAATAACGACATATCACACAAAATGTATAATGGCGAAAATGACAAATCAAGGTAAAGGCGGAAATGTACACATGGAAAACAGATATCACATCATAATGCATGCCCCTCATCCTAACCTGCACGGAAACACCCTTCGTGCCATGATCTCACAATATTAAAAGCATGACAATATAAATGAAATGGCACGGCATCACCCTTCGCGCTTTACACTCCTTCCTCACATGGTAATGTATATGAAATGGCATGGCATCACCCTTCGTGATTTACACTCTTCCTTACATGATAATGTATATGAAATGGCACGGCATCACCCTTCATGCTTTACACTCTTCCTCGCATGATAATGATAAGCAATGACACGGCATCACCCTTCGTGCTTTACACTCTTTCTCACATGATAATGAATATAAACAATGGAACGACATCACCCTTCGTGCTTTACACTCTTCCTCACCAAGCATATGAACAACAATAAAATGGAAAGGCATGAAGTGTAAATAACATCGAGAAGAGTGTTCAAACGAATAATCCAACATATTTCAATCACTGATCTAAGCCATCAATGATTCAATAAGCCCTCAAGGGACGTACAATTCAATTACTTCCATTAATTTCATATTTTATCGGTAACATAATTATATAATTCATCATCTCAAATATCAATCGTAGCAAGGTAGTAGTGATTATGCATAGAGATGAACCAAACTAGACACATCAATGTATTCTTAGAATTCTATCAAATTTGATCAAGTGATATTAGGATAAGTCTTGATTACTAACATTTTATACTACGTTCTTAATATTGGTAAAACAGGTAAGGCATGAATTAAGGAAATTACGAACATCTACAAAACACAATTATAGCACAATCTACCCCTGAGCATGGTTAACCCCGGCACATACATATATGCTCGTCGCCTTATATATGTATCACCCCCGCATGTGGAAAACAATAGCAATTAGGAGGAAAAATTCCCTCAACAAAGTTAGGCAAAACACTTACCTCGAACAACTCAATTACAATACCGAGCAAGCCAAGCGATGCTCCAAAAATGCCATCACGCATGTAGTGACCTCCAAACATCTCAAAACTAGCCAAATCAACTCAAATACATCAATTAAAGCCCAAGAAAACAATTCCAAATGATAAAGATCGAATCCTAAATCAAATCCCAAATCCGGCCAAAAATCACACCCAGGCCCACGCCTCGGAACACGATAAAACTCAAAAATTCATATTATGAAACTTTAGACAAAAAACCCCAAATTTCACTTTGAAATCATCAATCAAATCCCAAAAACAAAGATGGATTTATGAAATATAACCAAAACCGAGTAAAGAACACTTACCCCTATCCATATGGTGAAAATCCCCTCCAAAATCTCCCAAATCCGAGCTCCCCAACTCAAAATATGACAGAATGAACAAACCCTAGTTTTATATATTTTTCTACCAGCTATTCTGCCTCGTCTCTCATTTCAAACGATCCCGAAACTTGCTTTTTATGCCTCCAATAGGTTCCTTGTGAAATTCTATTTAATTTAGGTTTTTGAATCAATCAATTTGACCTTATAATGAATGGGATATGTAGGTTTTAATATTTGTAAATAGTGCAGATTTTTAAATACTCCGTCAGTGGTATTTTCGTAATTAATCTGAAAAAAATCTAGTGACCCAATTTTTAGTAAAATGACCATAAATTCCTCATACGATGTCCAATTTCGACGATTCTTTTGGCTATGGCTCCGTAATTACGATACGGGTCTAATGATTCAATCAAAACAGCAATCGGAGCCTGTTTGATTAATGTGGTACCATTCATGCTTGAAGAAACGACGTCGAAGCATAAGAAAAACGAGCGCAACGCAGCCCAAACCTTCTGAAACTCACCCGAGCCCCTCGGGACCATGTACAAATATACCAACAAGTCTCATAATATAACACAGAGATACACGAGCCCTCAAAATACCAAGCGAAGTGCAGATACTCAAAACGACTTGTCGGGTCGTCACAGTCCGGGTAGTTTAGGTGCACACCATGCTTTGTGAATTCTGTTTATTTACTTCATGCGCTAATTGTATTGGGTGGAATTTATTTCAAGATCCTAAGAATTTGAAAGTTTCAAGTAAATTATTATTTTTAAATGAATTGAGGAAGGAGAGAAATATATTATATTTTTGTTTGACCTCTTCGCAATTATATTCCGCGAGCAGAGTGATTCCTTCCAATACTCTCATGGGAGCGGGACATTCGCCTCGCCAGGTTAATAGATGCATCTATGGTTCACGCCATTCGACCTTTCGGCAGTGCACATTTACTATTTTGTTGGATCGGGTCGTACGTCCTCGGCAATATATGCGCATCCTATATGTTTTGCAATTTCCCATGATTTTTAGACTGTTTAAATTCCATGGAATATAAATTATCAAATGAAATGACAAGGATTTACGTATTTTTATAATTATAGAAAAGCTTGTGGTTTCCTGTTATTTTCTGCTGTTTAGCCTTGATATCCATGCTTAGTCACATGCTTAAGTATATTGTTTGGCCCTAGTAAGTGTCAAGTTGACCCCTCGTCACTACTTCTTCGAGGTTAGACTAGATAATTACTGGGTACATAATGTTTATGTACTCATACTACGCTTCTGTACTTAATTGTACAGGTTCTGAGGCAGGTGCATCTGGTTACCAGTCCGTAGCACGTTCTTGATTTTTGAGGCAGAGGTTCCATGATGAGTTGCTTCTCTTGCAGCAGCACGTTGGAGTCTTTTCCCTTTTGCTTATTCTATCTATTTTATTTCAGACAGTAGGGTAGATGTATTCTTTGGTTCATTCTACTATATGCTTGTATACTTGTGACACTAGTTCCTGGCACATATATTGGTAAACCGTTATTTTGGGGATGTAATTATGTAAATCCGGCTTCTTTTGATCATTTCAATTAAATTTGCCTTTGATATTTGTTATTTTCACATGCTTAGTGAATGAAATTTAGGTATGGTTAGAAATGGGTCTTATAAATTAAACGGGACTCACTAGATGAATTGTGTTGGCTTGCGTAGCATCGGTGTTGGGCGCCATCACGACCTAGATTAGAATTCGAGTCGTGACAATAGGATTCATCAAAGATCATATGCACACTTTCTTCTACACACTAGGTTCTTTTGTTGTCGATCTTGTATGCCTTTCTTTGATAAGAGTAACCAAGAAAATTCTCTCATCACTTTTTGCATCAAATTTTTCCAAAGCCTTCTTACCATTGTTGATAACACTATGTTTGCATCCAAAGGCTCTCAGGTAAGTCAGCTTGGATTTTCTCCCATTGAACAGTTCATAGGAGTCTTCTCGAGCAGGGACCTGATCATGCACTTATTAATCAAGTAGCACGTGTGTTGGACTGCTTCAGCCCACGAACTAGGTCCTTCATAACCAACTTGTTCAGCAAATAAAAAATCGCATGCTCTAGTCATTTGTGCCACAACTCAGCAGCATCAACAATGACACTTAGTCATGTTAGATCACCACCGTTCAGTGAATCAAGGTCAACAACAAAGATGTTCTTGAACCTTTCGGCTATCAACACCACTTCACCAGTTTTGAGATTGGTGACAGTGCACGATTTGGATAAAAACTTCACTTTATTTTCAGTTGTCATAGATTTGAGACACGCTCAACAAGCTATATTTTAAGTCATTCACATAGTACGCATTTTCAATTGCATGGGAGAGTGTTTTACCAATTTTTCAACACCAAGAATATAGCTCTTCTTGACATTTCTAAAGGACACACTCCCACCTTGGAAGGTCTTGAATGAGGGGAAATCATCCATTCTTCAGTCATATGCTTAGAGCAGTCGCTATCCATGTACCATTTTTGATTGCTACATTTCACTCTAGCTGCACAAAAAATCACTAATTAGACTTAGGGACCCAAGCTTATAATGATATAATGGGAAAATCAAACTTTTTTTTTGCCCATTCAAACAACACATATTATTTTAGAGGATCAGGTTCTCAACAGTATGCTTCTTTTCGACAAAAACTTTGCTATTCTGTAAAGACTGAATTTTAGCTTTCCAAGAGTCCTTGTAATGACCAGTTTGACCATGGTGAGTACACAACCAATTATCATCCATTTTTCCATACTTGATATAGGAATTATAGGAGGTTTTAGCCTTGTGGAACCTGATTCCTTGCATGTTTCCACCATTACTCTTGTACATAAACGTTATTACATCAGAGGACCAGGTCCATTTAAGTGACTTATCAAGATAATTTTAAACCCTTTTTTCAGATCCTCCTAAAGTTGTTTATTCTTTTCAATCAACAACAAAACTTTTTTTAACTTTTTTAAGCTCACTCTCAAGCTCAAGTTGAGCCTCACTAGCTAATTTTTTTCCTTTATGGGTGTCCATCTATTTTTTTTATTTGGTTTTTCAACATGGTATTTTCTCTAGTTACTTCTTCCACTTGTTCCTTCAAGTCTACAATAGAAATTACCATATTATCCTTCTCTTGTTCTATGTCACTAATTTCTTCAATTAGAGCATTTTTCTCATTAATGAGGCTATGATAGGCATCATTCAACACATTTGCAAAGGACAATCAATTTTTTCTTAAGTAAGTTTTCAAAATTCTTTGAACATCAAGAAACTTACCTCATCTTCCTCATTGTCCTCATCATCATTATATTTATCCATGAGTACAAAGATTGACTCATATTCTGAAGATTCATTGTCAACAACCATCATAGATGTATCTCCTTGTTCATATTCACCTTCAGATTCACTAGAGGAATCTCCCCGAGTAGCCAGGGCTTTCTTCACCACGTTATCAACATCATCTCTTCTTTTGAACTTTCTTTCAGGGATCTTAGCCTCCTTATTGGTTTTGTAATGACCCAGCATATGAAGAGGATAGTCTTTAATGAAGTGTCCAGACTTTCCACACTTATGACAATGATCATTTCCTTTGAAATTCTTGGTGGAACTTCCTTTCTTTGGAATTCCACAATTTCCCTGAATCATCTTTTCAAATCTTTCAGTGAGAACCAGGTTGAGTCGTTGTTGGAAGCCTTGAGAACCAGGTCCTTCTGCTTCTTGGGCTCTCTTCTTTCAAGATATTTTTTTCTCTTCATCTCATTGGTTTTCAGATTTCCTATGAGTTCATCATTGGTCAACTTCTGCAGATCCTTGGCTTTAGTAATAGCATTAACTTTACTTTCCTAGGAACCTGGTAGCATACTGAGTATTTATGATTTATGACTTGCGGGGGTGGGTGGTACGGGATTCGGAAGTGTTTAGAGCAATATTGGAACACTTGGTTCCTTCAGGATGGCCTTTAAGGCCAAGTTTGACTTCAGTCAATATTTTGGGTAAACGCCCTCGGAATCGAATTTCGACGGTTCTGGTAAATTCGTATGATGATTGGACTTGGGCGTATGTTTGGAATGGGTTTTGTATGACCCGGGAGCGTTTCGGCGCCCAATATCGAAATAAGAGTTTCCTTAAGTTCATATTGTGGTTTGGGATGTATTTTTGTGTTATCGAGGTCCAACAGAATTTCGAGACCGAGAATAGTTTTGTTATGTCATGTCATTTATGACTTGCCTGCAAAATTTAGTGTCATTCCGAGTAGTATAGGTCGGTTCGGCGCATTGTTAGCGAATTCAAGAAACTTAAAGTTCCTAAGTTTGGTTCTGGGAGTTTTGAGGTGTGATTTTGAGTTTTAGCACTGTTGTGGTTGTTCTGAAGGCTCAAGCGAGTCCGTATTATGATTTGGGAATTGTTGGTATATTTGGAGGGGGGATCGGGTGGGCCCAGGTGCCTCTCGGGCACCAAACAAGGCCAAAAACCAGTCGAAGCAGTTGGTGGTGCACCTGATCTGGTGTGACCGCAGGTGCGGTTGCCCAGTCGCAGGTGCGAGACCGCTCATGCGGTCCCAGCCTCACAGGTGCGACCCCCAGGTAGATTGCCCAGTTCTCGCAGGTGCGGGCCTTTTCCCGCAGGTGCGGAGGCGCAGGTGCGGACTCCTGCCCGCAGGTGCAAACCCAGGATCTTGTCCCATTTTCCGCAGGTGCGGTCGTCGAGTCGCAGGTGCGGAAACCCCTGTAGGAAGTAAGGTCTTTGAATGCGGGATTATCCCATTGTCACTCCATTTCTTCCACCATAGACGATTTTGAGAGCTTGGAAAAGAGTCCCACGGCCTAGCAACTAAAAGGTAAGTGAATTCTACCCTAAAGTTAGTTAATGCATGAATTCCTAGTTGAATTTAATTACCTAATTAGTGGAAATTAAGGAATTTGGTAGTAACCTAGTACTTTCAAGAATTTAGAGAATTTCCCGTGAATTGGCTATGAAATCATACAAAAATCATATATTAATGATCCTTAGGTTATGGGTGAGCGTTTCCTTCGAGAATTTTTGGAATCTGAGCATGCAGGCCTGGGGTTGGATTTTGGGATTTCTTCAAGAATGATGAATTTGACTAAGTAGTAGGATAATTCCATGCTTTGAGTAGAATTTGATATATTTACATAATGTTTGATTAGTTTCGAGTCCTTGGGTGACGAGTTCGGAGTTTCGGGCGCATTCTGGACCCGGGGAGTAGGTTCAACACGAGGTGAGTCTCCTTTCTAACCTTGTAAGAGGGAACTGTCACCCTAGGTGATTTAAATGGCTATGTGCTAATGTTTATGGGAGCTACATACGCACAAAGTGATGAGAGTCCATACGTAGCGACTATTATTGTTATGTCCAGGTAGTTAGGCCTACACCATGCCTTATGTTTTCCCTTGAAATGAACTATATGCTTAATGAATTAATGTTACATGTGGCTTGTTTCCCTGAGATCATAGAATTTGAGTAATTTTAAGGAATTGTTCACAAAAAGTAATTTATAAAGAATAAATGTGTGGATTGTGTGTGCATGTGACTGCTTCGCAATTTACATTCTGCGAGCGGAGTGTTATTTCCCCCACTCTCATAGGAGCGGGTCGTACGCCACGGCGAGATTGAAAGACATATTATGGTTTGGGTCGTTCGACCCTCGGCAGTGCACAAATATGATCATTATGATGGCTTAGGTCGGTTGTCCTTATCCTGTATGCGCATGATAAATTGTTAATGATTCTTTATGGATATAGAGTGGTCAGATATTTTTAAAGGAAAGAAAAAAAATAAGAAGAATAATGAAGTAGTAATTGTATATTTACTTCCAGTATTTATTTGAATTACTGTTATTTTTAATGTTTACTGTTTTTATCATTCTCGTATGTCTGTTACTGATATTATATCTTGTTTAATCATTTTTGTTGGACCTTAGTGAGTGTCAAGTCAACCTCTCGTCACTACTTCTTCGAGGTTAGGTGGGATACTTACTGGGTACATATTTGTTTATGTACTCATGCTACGCTTCTGTACTTAATTGTACAGGTTCTGAGGCTGGTGCATCTGTTTATCAGACCAGAGCTCGATTCTGATCATAGTTGGACCTGACTTCACGGTGAGCTGCTTCTCCCGACGATCCTCGACAGCACCATGGAGTTTCTTTTGCTTATTTCCCGTCTATAAGTGGGACTGTATATTATATCTTTTGTATATTCTGTTAGTATGCACGTAGGACTTGTGACACTAGTTCCTGGCACACACGTGGTAGTTATTATGGATTTTGGGTTTGTATATATTGGCTCACGCCTCCTTATGACCACTTTTGATTAAAACTGGCTAATTATCCTTGTCGATTTATGTTATAAGCTTTTAAAAAAAATTGGTATATGTTGAAATGTTTAATCAAACAAGAAAGAACCCTTAGTAAAATGAGTGTTGGCTTGCCCGACCCCACTGTTGGGCGCCCTCACGACCTGAGTTAGGATTTTGGGTCGTGACAACATGGTATCAGAGCTCTAGGTTCACGTAAGTCTCACGAGTCATGGGCAAACCCAGTAGAGTATTGCGGATCGGTACGGAGACGTCTGTACTTATCTTCAGGAGGCTATAGGGTGTTAGGAAAACCTCTCCTTATTTTTATTCTATCGTGCAGTCGATGGTTTACTAAATCTCATTCTTCTATTCTCTCACAGATGGTGAGGACGCGTGCATCCAATGTTCCAGACCCGGGAGGGGCCACTACCCCCGTTGTTCGAGGTCGTAGCAGAGGCCGGGGGAGGGCACCGGCCCGAGGTAGGGGACGAGGGCATCCCCGAGCTATTCCAATTGCACCACCACTAGAGGATCCTACTATAGAGGAGTAGGGTAAGGTGCCCTCAGCAGGTCCTGCTCCAGTGGACTTTATGACGCCGCCAGGCTTCCAGGAGATCATGGGCCGTATGATGCGGTTTATGGACACTATGTCCCAGGCTGGTTTATTTCCAGCAGATCCTGCCACATCTCAGGTGGGAGGGGGGCCCAGACTCCTACCTCCCAGGCTGCAGGTTAGGCAGCAGCATTACATCATACCCCGGGTACACTGCCCGTGGGTGCGGTCCATCCTGTAGCAGCAGCACCTGAGCCCAGACCAGCTGTGGACAACGATCCGCAGAAGTTATTGGATAGATGGACTCGATTGCACCCTCCAGTCTTCGGGGGTGAGCGAGGCGAGGATGCCCAGGATTTTGATGATAGGTGCAGGGACAGGCTGCACAATATAATGATATTATATCCCACGGAGTGGACTTCACTACCTTCCAGTTAGAGGGCAGAGCTCGCAGATGGTGGCAGTTCTATATTCCCAGCAGACCAGCAGATTCTCCTCCTATCACTTGGGAGCAGTTCACTCATATGTTTCTAAACAGGTATATCCCACTCTCTGAGAGGGAAGAGCTGTGATATCAGTTTGAGCAGCTGGAGTAGGGACGGATGTCAGTGACAGATTATGAGGCTAGATTCTCAGAGTTGTCTCGCCACGCACTCATGATATTACCTACTGATGTCGAAAGAGTGCAAAGATTTGTAGCAGGGCTGCACTCCGGTATTAGGGCCAACATAGCCCGAGAGGTGGAGATGGGGACTCCCTATCAGCCGGTGGTCGAGATAGCTCATCGGATTGAGGGCTATCGATCGATAGGCAGAGAGTAGGGTCAGCAGGACAAGAGATCCAGATTCTCCGGGGATTTCAGAGGTGCCCCAGTTAGGGGAAGAGGTCATTTCGGTAGAGGTCAATCTAGGAGGCCTCTATATTCAGCACCCCCACCACCTCCCCAAGGTGTTCCAGCGAGGCCTCATTTCAGCGTCATGCCAGAGCATTCCTACTGCCCTCCAGCCATTCAGAGTTCACCCAGTGGTTATTCCGGTTATCTGAGATCCCTGAATCCCTACTTCAGTGCTATGCCAAATAGTACACATCGCTCTCCGGCCATTCAGGGTTCCTCTTCGGGGCAGCATGCTATGATACCCGGAGGTTGTTATGAGTGTGGGGATCCAAGTCATATGAAAAGGAATTGTCCCAGGTTTCGAGCAAAGCAGTGCAGCAGGATTATCAGCCTATGGGTCCAGCACCAGCCGTCAGGACACCTAGAGGTGGGGGACAGGTCGGCAGGGGTCGTCCTAGAGGTGGAGGCTAGTCACGGGGAGGTCATCCAGCTCATGTTCATTTTGGCGGGGCTTAGTCTTCCGGTGCTCCAGCTAGATTCTATGCTATTTTGGCCAGATCAGATGCAGTGGCCTCAGACGCCATGATCACAGGTATTATTACAGTATGTGGTAGAGAGGCATCAGTTTTATTTGATCCAGGATCCACCTATTCCTATGTTTCGATCTTATTTTCTCATTTTCTGTATGTTCCTCATGAGTCCTTGGGTTCTACTATATGTGTGTCCACTCCTGAGGGCGATTCTGTGGTGGTAGACCGGGTTTACCAGTCTTGTATGGTTACCTTATGCAGGTTCGATACTCGAGCGGATCTCTTATTGCTCGACATGGTTGATTTCGAGGTTATTTTAGGCATGGATTGGCTATCTCCTTATCATGTCGTGCTAGATTTCCATGCCAAGACAGTTACTTTAGCCATGCCAGAGTCGCCTAGGCTGGAGTGGAAAGGTTCCTTAGTTAGTGCAGCCAGCCGGGTTATTTCATTCATGAAGGCTCGACATATAGTCGAGAAGGGTTTCTTGTCCTATCTTGCTTATGTGTGGGACACCACTGCCGAGTCATCGACGATTGATTCAGTGCCAGTTTTTCGAGATTTTGCTGATGTATTTCCTTCAGACCTTCCGGGCATGCCTCCGGATCGTGAAATTGATTTCTGCATTGATTTAGCTCCAGGCACCCAGCCTATATCTATTCCTCCGTACCGTATGGATCCGAAGAGTTGAAGGAGCAGCTTGAGGAGTTTTTGGCTAAGGGGTTCATCAGACCGAGTGTATCGTCGTGGGGTGCTCCAGTTCTATTCGTGAAGAAGAAGGATAGGTCCATGCGGATATGTATTGATTACCGCCAGTTGAACAAGGTCACCATTAAGAACAAGTACCCTTTGCAGCGCATCGATGATTTGTTTGACTAGTTTCAGGGTGCTCGGGTGTTTTCTAAGATTGATTTGAGATCGGGATATCATCAGTTGAGGATTCAGGCCTCAGATATTCCGAAGACAGCTTTTCGCACGAGGTGTGGCCACTATGAGTTACTGGTAATGTCCTTTGGATTGACTAATGCCCCAGCAGCATTTATGGACTTGATGAATAGGGTGTGAGGCCATATATTGATTCCTTTTTCATTGTCTTCATTGATGACATTTTGATTTACTCACGTAGCCTGGGGGAGCACAAGCAGCATTTGAGAGTTGTGCTCCAGACTTTGCGAGAACATAAGCTATATGTTAAGTTCTCCAAGTGTGAGTTCTGGTTGGATTCCCTAGCATTGTTGGGGCATGTGGTATCCAGAGAGGGGATCAAGGTTGATCCTCAGAAGATTGAGGCAGTTCAGAGTTGGCCGCGTCCTACTTCAGCTACAGAGATCAGGAGCTTTTTGGGCCTAGTAGGCTATTATCGCCGATTTGTGGAGGGGTTCTCTTCTATTGCAGCTCCATTGACTAGATTTACTTAGAAGAATGCCCCGTTTCGATGGTCCGGCGAGTGTGAGGCGAGCTTTCAGAAGCTCAAGGCAGCATTGACCTCAGCACCAGTTCTGGTATTACATTCTGGTTCGGGGATGTATACAGTGTATTGCGACGCTTCGCGCATCGGCTTGGGGTGTGTGTTGATGCAGGAAGGGAGAGCTATTGCTTATGCTTCGTGCCAGCTGAAGGTTCATGAGAAGAATTACCCTGTGCACGATTTAGAGTTGGCAGCGATTGTTCATGCTCGATTTGGAGGCACTACTTGTATGGGGTGTCCTGTGAGGTTTATACAGACCACCGCAGCTTGCAGCACTTGTTTAAGCAGAGGGACCTTAATTTGAGGCAGCGCAGATGGCTTGAGTTGTTGAAGGATTATGATATCACTATTCTTTATCATCCGGGCAAGGCAAACGTGGTAGCAGATGCCTTGACCAGGAAGGCAGAGAGTATGGGTAATTTGTCTTACATTGCAGCAGAGGAGAGACCTCTAGCCTTGGACATTCATTCCTTGGCTAATCGCCTGGTGAGGTTAGACCTTTCAGAGCCTCGTCGAGTTTTAGCACATATGGTTGCTCAGTCTTCGTTATTGGGGGAGATTAAGGCTCGGCAAATTGATGATCCGTACTTGGCAGATTTTCGGAAGACAATGGTTCAGGGTGGTGCCAAGGAGGTTACTATTGGCGAGGATGGTGTTCTGAGACTTCAGGGCCATTTATGTGTTCCTAATGTCGATGGCTTGAGAGGGAAGATTCTAGAGGAGGCACACAGTTCTCAGTATTCTGTCCATCCTGGTGCTACGAAGATGTATCGTGATTTGAAGCAGCATTACTGGTGGAGGCGGATGAAGAAGTACATTGTGGAGTATGTGACTAGGTGTCTTAATTTCCAGCAGGTTAAGTATGAGCACTAGAGGTAGGAGGCCTACTTCAGTAGATGCCCATTCCGGAGTGAAAGTGGGAACGCATCACTATGGACTTCGTGGTTGGGTTGCCTCAGACTCTGCGAAAGGTTGATGCGGTTTGGGTCATTATGGATAGATTGACCAAATCGGTGCATTTCATTCCAGTGGCTACTACATATACTTCTGAGAGGTTGGCACAGATCTACATTCGGGAGATAGTCCGGTTGCACGGTGTGCCGGTGTCCATTATATCAGATCGAGGTCCTCAGTTCACCTCGCACTTCTAGAGAGCATTGCATAGTGAGATGGGTACCCAGATAGACCTCCGCACAACATTTCACCCTCAGACTGATAGCCAGTCAGAGCGTACAGTTCAGATATTGGAGGACATGCTCAGGACATGTGTGGTTGACTTCGGAGGTCAGTGGGACCAGTTCTTGCCTTTGACCGAGTTTGCTTACAATAATCGTTATCAGTCCAGCGTCGAGATGGCTCAATTTGAGGCTTTGTATGGTCCGCGGTGTCGTTCTCCTATCGGGTGGTTTGAGCCTGGCGAGGCTAAGTTATATGGCACCGACCTGGTGAGGGATTCTTTGGAGAGGGTGAAGTTGATTCAGGAGAGGCTCCGCATAGCACAGTCTAGACAGAAGAGCTACGCGAATCAGAGGGCGTGTGATGTATCATTTATGGAGGGAGATAAGGTCATGTTGAAAGTCTCACCAATGAAGGGTATTATGAGGTTCGGGAAGAAGGGCAAGCTGAGCCCAAGGTTTATAGGTCCCTTCGAGGTGTTGAGGCGAGTTGGGGAGGTTGATTATGAGCTAGCTTTGCCTCCCAGTTTGTCAGGATCTCATCCGGTCTTTCATGTATCCATGCTCCGGAGGTACCACGCCAACTTCTCTCATGTGGTTGATTTCAGCACTATTCAGTTGGATGAGAGGTTGGGTTACAAGGAGGATCCAGTTGTTATTGTTGATAGACAGGATCGCCAGTTGAGGTCCAAGAGAGTCTCTATGGTGAAGGTCCAGTGGAGGGGCCAACCAGTCGAGGAAGCGATCTGGGAGTCTGAGGAGGACATGCGGAGCATATATCCACACTTATTCAGCACTTCAGGTATGATTCAAGACCCGTTCGAGGATGAACGTTTGTTTAAGAGGTGGAGAATGTAACGACTCGACCGGTCATTTTGCAGTATCGGACCCCGTTCCCCTAAACAAAACTTCTCACAACGGCTTATTGTGATTTATGACTTGCGGGGGCGGGTGGTCCTGGATTCGGAAGTGTTTAGAGCAATATTGGAACACTTGGTTCCTTCAGCATGGCCTTTAAGGCCAAGTTTGACTTCGGTCAACATTTTGGGTAAACACCCTCGGAATCAAATTTCGACGGTTCTGGTAGCTTCGTATGATGATTTTGGACTTGGGCTTATATTCGGAATGGGTTTTGTATGACCCGGGAGCATTTCGGCGCCCAATATCGAAATAAGAGTTTCCTTAAGTTCATATTGTGGTTTGGAATGTTATTTTGTGTTATCGAGGTCCGAACGGAATTCCGAAACCGTGAATAGTTTTGTTATGTCATTCATGACTTGCCTGCAAAATTTGGTGTCATTCCGAGTAGTATAGGTCGGTTCGGCGCATTGTTAGCGAATTCAAGAAACTTAAAGTTCCTAAGTTTGGTTCTAGGAGTTTTGAGGTGTGATTTTGAGTTTTAGCGTTGTTGTGGGTGTTCTGAAGGCTCGAGCGAGTCTGTATTATGATTTGGGACTTGGGTATATTTGGACAGGGGCTCGGGTGGGCCCAGGTGCCTCTCGGGCACCAAACAAGGCCAAAAACCAGCTGAAGCAGTTGCTGGTGAACCTGATCTGGTGTGACCGCAGGTGCGGTTGCCCAGTCGCAGGTGCGAGACCGCTCCTACGGTCCCAGCCTCGCAGGTGCGGGCCCTTTCCCGCAGGTGCGGAATCCTGTCCGCAGGTGCAAGTCCACGCTCTTGTCCCATTTTTCCGCAGGTGCGAGCTATTGCTCGCAGGTACGAGACAGCAGGTGCGGTCGTCGAGTTGCAGGTGCGGAAACCCCTGTAGGCAATAAGGTCTTTAAATGTGGGATTATCCCATTGTCACTCCATTTTCTTCCACCATAGACGATTTTGAGAGCTTGGAAAAGAGTCCCACGGCCTAGCAACTAAAAGGTAAGTGAATTCTACCCTAAAGTTAGTTTATGCATGAATTCCTAGTTGAATTTAACTACTTAATGAGTGGAAAATTAAGGAATTGGGTAGTAACCTAGGGCTTTCGAGAATTTAGAGAATTTCCCGTGAATTGGCTATGAAATCATACAAAAATCATATATTAATGATACTTAGGTTATGGGTGAGAGTTTCCTTCGAGAATTTTTGGAATCCGAGCATGCAGACCCGGGGTTGGATTTTGGGATTTCTTCAAGAATGATGAATTTGACTAAGTAGTAGGAGAATTCATGCTTTGAGTATAATTTGATATATTTACGTAACGTTTGATTAGTTTCAAGTCCTTGGGTGACGAGTTCGGTGTTTCGGGCGCATTCTTGACCCGGGGAGTAGGTTCGACACGAGGTGAGTCTCCTTTCTAACCTTGTAAGAGGGAACTCTCCCCCTAGGTGATTTAAATGGCTATGTGCTAATGTTTGTGGGGGCTACGTATGCACAAAGTGACGGAGTCCGTACGTAGCGACTATTATTGTTATGTCCGGGTAGTTAGGCCTACACCATGCCTTATGTTTTCCCTTGAAATGAACTATATGCTTAATGAATTAATGTTACATGCGGCTTGTTTTCCCTAATATCATGGAATTTGAGTAATTTTAAGGAATTGTCACAAAAAGTAATTAATAAAGAATTAATGTGTGGATTGTGTGTGCATGTGACCGCTTCGCAATTTACATTCCGCGAGCGGGGTGTTATTTCCCCCACTCTCATAGGAGCGTGTCGTACGCCACAGCGAGATTGAAAGATATATTATAGTTCGGGCCGTTCGACCCTCGGCAGTGCAGAGATATGATCATTATGATGGCTCAGGTCGGTTGTCCTTATCCTGTATGCGCATGCTAAATTGTTAATGATTCTTTATGGATATTGAGTAGTCAGATATTTTAAAGGAAATAAAAAAAAAGAAGAATAATGAATTAGTAATTGTATATTTACTCCCAGTATTTATTTGAATTACTGTTATTTTTAATGTTTACTGTTTTTATCATCCTCGTATGTCTGTTACTGATATTATATCTTGTTTAATCATTTTTGTTGGACCTTAGTGAGTGTTAAGTCGACCTCTCGTCACTAATTCTTCGAGGTTAGGCGGGATACTCACTAGGTACATATTTGTTTATGTACTCATGCTACGCCTCTGTACTTAATTGTACAGGTTATGAGGCTGGTGCATCTGGTTATCATACCGGAGCTCGATTCTGATCATAGTTGGACCTGACTTCAGTGTGAGTTGCTTCTCCTGACGATCCTCGGCAGCACCATGGAGTTTCTTTTGCTTATTTCCCGTCTATTTTTTTCAGACAGTGGGACTGTATATTATATCTTTTGTATATTCTGTTAGTATGCCCGTAGGACTTGTGATACTAGTTCCTGGCACACACGTGGTAGTTATTATGGATTTCGGGTCTGTATATATTGGCTCACGCCTCCTAATGACCGCTTTTGATTAAAACTGGCTAATTATCCTTGTCGATTTATGTTACAAGCTTTAAAAAAACTTGGTATATGTTGAAATGTTTAATCTAACAAGAAAGAAACCTTAGTAAAATGAGTGTTGGCTTGCCCGACCCCGCTGTTGGGCGCCCTCACGACTTGAGTTAGGATTTTGGGTCGTGACATCCAAGGGAGTGAAGCTCATTAATAATTTAGGTGAAACGTGTAAGCATGTCCTAACTAGACTCATCCACCTTCATCTTGAAAAGCTCGTACTCAGTAGTAATCATATCAATTTTTGACTGTTTAACCTAAGTAGTTCCCTCATGGGCAGTTTGGAGAGCATCCCAGATATCCTTAGTAGACTGACAGGCTGAGATGTGATTGTATTCATCTGGTGCAATGCCACAAACAAGAATCTTATTTGCCCTGTAATTCTTCTCAATAGCCTTTCTATCAGCGTTGTTACTCTTTTCTTGTTTTTGGGAATGAAATTATTCCCTCACCAACAATTTTTATGGGAACAAAAGGTCCATCATAGATTTTATCCCATAACTCTGAGTCCTCAACCATGATGAAGTCATGCATTCTTATGTTCCACCAACCATAGTATTAGTCATTGAATCTTGGTGGTTTGTAGGTTGATTGTGTTGTATTGAAGTTTGGCGGAGCAGCCATGAGGATCCTTTAAAGGTGTTAAACTTTTAAAAAACACCTGCTCTGATACCAAATGATATAAGCTAAGAGTCCACTATACTGTATAGAGAACCAGTTTCTCTATCTGTTTCCACAATCAATAAGCGAAAAGTAAAACCAAATAGTATAGGGAACCAGGTTCTCTACCTGTTCCCACAATAAATAGGCAATAAATAAAGAACATGTGATAATTTACGTGGAAAACTCCTTGCTCAAAGGATTAAAAACCACGATCTACCCTAGTAGGATTTCAACTCCACTAAACCGAGCCAACTTCATATTACAACCTATTACAATCTAGGAATTAAACTCTTAATTCCTCAACCCTTACAATAATTCTATTGTAAGCCCTTTCCAATAACTCTATTACAAAG
This sequence comes from Nicotiana knightiana, assembly GCA_005239525.1. Classification (NCBI taxonomy): domain Eukaryota; kingdom Viridiplantae; phylum Streptophyta; class Magnoliopsida; order Solanales; family Solanaceae; genus Nicotiana; species Nicotiana knightiana. The sequence goes on along the minus strand of ML374031.1, from coordinate 107,959 downwards.
CAACAAATCTTGACTAACTCTAGTTAAGAAACCAAACCAAACAATGGTTAAAATTTGTCCTACAAAGACACTTCTTGAAAGTAGTGTTGGATTACAAATGAAGGACTTAAGATATATTCAATCTCTGGTATGATCCTTGAGGTTGTAGTAGCTTTGTTCTTGAGATACCTTGAAGGTTGTGGCGGCTAGCGCTTGATAGAATATGATTTTTATATTTGCAAGTGTTAAGTGAAACCCCTTGCATCATGTAGATAATATATGTGTGAGATCATGAAAGATGATGCAAGGGAGTGTCTAGTACATTGCACGCTTCAACAATGTTGTTGTACTGTTCCGAGTACAGTGCAATAACTTTAGCACCTGTAGAGTTGACTTGTACTGGTTCCCTTAGTTTTTCCCTTATCTGATTACATTGAGAAGTGAACCAGACATCTGACTAGTTACTCTGAACGCAAAGGAACTAATTGTATCATGTTCCTTATCTGGTTCTCTCATGAAGTTTGTCAAATCATCAAAACACAAACTAGCATAATTTCCCTCATCTTTATTGATTCAGATGGCCTAAGCAGCTACGCCAAATCCCAAAAGTATTTGAATCAGTAAACTTCTAGTTTACGATAGAGTTGCTTTAACTGTACTAATTTTTATATAGTATAAGCATAATATAAAGTTAGTAACTTTTGTACAGTGTACTTCTGGCTAGACACATTATTTGTAATACAAATATATTCTACATTTATTTCATCTATTGTCTCAATATGATACCCATTATGGCGGATATCCTTTTAACTCAACAAGTTTCTTTGGTACTAGGAAGAGAACAACGAATAGTCTATAATAAGTTTTGTTTTCTTAGGGAAAAATATAGTGGCTTTTCCGGAGCCTTCAATCAAACTTATATTACCATAAATATTAGAAATATTTGTGTTTCCCTTGTGCAAATAAGAAAAATATTTCTGATCTTTGAATATGGCATGAGTTATTCCACTATCAATTGCACAAATATCTTCATGATTAAACTTAGATCCAAACTTAATTTGAGGACTATCTATATTCTTAAAAACAAAATGACATAAACAAAATAAATATTATAGTAAAGACCATCGTAAAAGCATGATTTTTATTAATGTACAAGAATTACATTAACATAACTATACTATCTAATACAAACAACCAAAAATTAGAATATTTAAATTTCTACGGATTCATCATTGATCACATGACTTATTTCTCCTTCTGGGAGTGCATAGAATTCAGTTATGTCCAAATGCATAAAGTCAACATTATCGTCATAATAAAATTTGCTTCGACATTTTTTTAATTTCTTCTTTAGGGAGGCTTGATAAAGCTCAACCATGTGATTTAGCGTACAATAGGTACATGACCAGTGTCATTTTCCTCCACACATATGGAATGCATCTTCTATATTTGTCATTTGCACCTCATGCTTTTGTTCCTTTATTTTTCACTGGTGGTGGTGAGGAGGATTATTTGGTGCATTATAACTACCATGATTAGAGTTTTTTCTCCGACAACGGCCATGACCACGACCTCTTCTGTAACGACTCGGCTGGTAGTTTTGAGTATTGTAGACTTGTTCCCCCATTTATTATTTGTTCTATGATCATTTGTGGTTATATGACTTTCTAGGTTAATTGGTTTGATTTCGGGGATGTTTCGGGATGAGTTGGGACACTTAGTCCCAAGGATTGGAAGCCTAAGTTAAACGAGTTGACGAAATGTCTACTTATATGTAAATGAATTCGGAACGGAGTTTTGATGGCTCTAATAGCTACGTAGGGTGATTTGGGACTTAGGAGTCTGTCTGGATATTTATTTGGAGGTCCGTAGAAGATTTTGGCTTGAATTGGCGAAAGTTGGAAAAATGGAAGTTTGGAGAGTTGCGAAGTTTGACTGATAGTTGACTTTGGGATTACCAAGCTTGGATTTGGTTGCAAAATTTGGAATAGGTTCGCAGTGTCATTTATGACTTGTACACAAAATTTAAGGTTAATCGGAGTTGGTCTGATAGATTTCGGCATTGATTGTAGAAGTTGAAAATCTATTAGTTCATTAGGCTTGAATTGTCATGTGATTCGTGTTTTTGATGTTGTTTGATGTGATTTGAGGCCTCGACTAAGTTCTTATGATGTTTTAGGATGTTTTGGTATGTTTGCATGCGGTCCAGGGGGCCTCAGGGGAGATCCGAATTGATTACGAATTGAGTTTGGCCTTGTTGAGCTGCAGATTTTTCTGGTGTCTTGTTTCCTTATACGCATTTGTGAGAGAGGTCTCGCATTCGCGAAGAGTATATAGGAGGCAGGTGAAGATTTTTCTTTGCATTCGCAAAGAGTTCCTCGCATTCGCGAAGGTCTAGGGAAATTGTGCATCGCGATCGCGAGAGGGAGCTCGCGTTCGCGTAGAAGGATGAGGCCAGCTTGGGCCCAGGCCTTAAGTCTTGCGTTTGCGGTCAGTGATGGTATGCTATAACTATGTATTTTGGCCATTATTTTCACTCTAATTTTCTGCACGTTACTGATGTTTGAGCGCTAAATGGTAGTAAATTGCTCTAACTGAGTGCTTTATGCTTTGCAGGAGCAATTCCAGGCTACAATGAGGTTAGGTAGAGATTTTGAGCTAATATGGAGAGTTGAAGGCCAAGTAAAATCTTATGGAGTAAATGGGGAGTTCGTTTGAGGATCAAAGGAGGTTCGCGCACTTAAAAAGAAGAATGAAAAAGAGAGCAGAAAATTTCCCAGGTGCACGGCCGCGCACTGGGACGCGCAAGTCAAGCAGAAACTGTCCAATGTATCAAAGGAGGCTCGCACTTAAAAAGAAGAATGAAAAAGAGAGCAATGTGCACGACCGCGCACTCACCCTGCAATGGGCCATGCAAGTCAAGCATAAATTGTCCAATGTACGCGGCCAGATGCGCGATCACCTACCCAGGTGCGCGACCAGCACGTCCTTCCGAGAAAATATTTCCTAGGGCTAAAATTGTAATTCCAGTGGCGACTTTCCTGGACCTATATGAAGCCCATCTCGTCTAAAAAGAGTGTATTTGGGATTTAGGAGAACTTTTGATGGAGAAGAAGCACAAAAGCAACGGGAATGCGAGATACTTGATCCAATTCACTCAATACGAAAGTTTGGTTGAATTTGGGAATTGTAATGTCTTCTCGTTCTTCTAATACTCTTGTTTTGAATTATTTCTTCGTTATGGAGTAATTGTCCTCAGGGTTGTTGATGGATGTTGTGAATTGACAATTGTTTTGGGTTTTACTCTATGTTAATTGCCCGACTTTACTAAATAAGTTCTTAATTGAATTGCAAAGTTTATTGTAGTTTTACTTAAATCGAAAGAGAAGTTTACTGCTATTTGCTTGTGCTATCTTAATTGGGTTGATTTTACGACTCTTTTAGGTAATTGAAAGAGCTTAAGGAGTTATTGATTTACCCAGTTCAGGAGAATAACCGAGAGGTGTTCTCCGAAAGATCATTCATTCATTATTTTTGTGCATACATTCATAGGGCTTGTTATTGGGTTAGCTAAAGGAATCAAATTTATTCGGAAGAGGAATTAAAATCCCTGAAGTAGAATAATCATCTGTTGAAATCGAAAGAATCAATAGAAGCTAAAATTGAATTTAGCATAGAGTTACTCGGAACAATAGTTGATCACATATCTTATCATCACCCTTGCATCTCTCATTGATATTCCTTTGTTATTACTAATCATTCGGGTATCACCAGTTTCTTACAGCTGATAATCTTGGTTTATTTGTAATCAATAACAACATAAATCAAAAAGATTGATTATCCTAGATAGTGTTAAGATGAAGAACTAATAGAACATTATTGAAACCAATCCCTGTGGAGACGATTGAATACTATACTATCTTTGACTAGTGAGCCTAAGTTTATACGCCGGTTTTGTGCTCGTCATTCAGGGAGACACGTTCACGAGGGAGACTTCGGGTTCGCATAAGAGGATTTTTTGGCGGTTGAGTTTTGTGCTTCGCGAATGCGAGGCACTTTTCGCGTTCGCGAAGAAAGGCATTTGGGCAGCATATATTAATTTCATAATCGAGGGTTTGAACCCATTTTTCATATTTTGAGCTAGAGATCTCGGATTTGAGCGATTCTTGAAGGGATTTTCAAGGATTTGATTGGGGTAAGTTATTTTAACTCGTTTTTGGTTGTTATACATGAATCTATCATTGTTTTTACCATTTAGTTAGTGTTTTGGGTTGGAAAAAATGGGAAAAATTTATGAAACTTCATAGACTTTAATTTGAGGATTTGAAGGTCGGGTGGAGGTTGGAATTAAGTAATTTTGGTATGGTTGGACTCGTGGTTGAATGGGTATTTGGGTTTTGTTAATTTTGTCGGATTCCAAGACATAGGATCAAGGTTGACTTTTTAAATTTTGTTAAAGAATTTAGCTTATTCATGTGGAATTGATTCCTATAGCTCGTGTGGATTGATTTGTTTGTAGCTAGATTCGAGTCGTTCGGAAGCCGATTTGCAAGGCAAGGGCTTGTTGGAGTAGATATTTGCACGGTTTGGGGTAAGTAACACTTCTAAACTTGGTTTTGAGGGTATGAATCCCTGAATTATGTGTTATGTGGTTGGTGTTGAGGTGACGCACATGCTAAGTGACGGGTGTGTGGGCGTGCACCATAGAAATTGTGGCTCGGTCGACTCCATGGAGATGTCTAGTCATCGAATCTTGTATCATTCGTGTACTCTCCATGTGTTAGAGGAATTGAACTATGATTCTATTAGAAATCTTGATTAGGCTATATGCTGGTACTGTTGGGACCCATATATGTCGTTTTGTTGTTGAATTATTTGCTAAGTTTCAATCATGTACTTAGTCACAATTATCCTTTGCATATCATATCTCAGTCTCTGTTGCCATTATCGTTACATCATATTATCATTTTTTGGGCTAATTGTTATGAAATTTGTGAGCCGAGAGACTGGAGAGATTGATGACTGAGTGAGGCCGAGGGCCTGATTGTGAGTGATATTTATGGGATCGGGTTGCACGCCACATCAGGCTTTATTGATTCATGCCATGATTGGTTTATTTTAACACTTGGGCAGGATCCGCCCCTCCGGAGTCTGACATACCAGTACTGAGTGTAGGTACCTACTGAGTTTGAGTGCCGAGTGTCAAGTACCGAGTGATTGAGAGGATTGAGCGACTAGGAGGACTGATTGACTGAGCTTGCTAAGTGAAATTTAATATTCTGAGAGTATGCATATGAATTTATCACTGTGTTGCATTGTAGTTGGCATACATAATTAACATATAGATATAATGATGCATCATTCCTCATATCGGTCACACTTGGCATATTTATCTGTGTTGTACTTAAACTGTTGAACTTGAAAGCATGTCTACATTGATGTATTGTTAAAAAAATGGTATTTGGATTGTACATGTTGAGCTCGTCACTGCATTCAGCCTAAGGTTAGTCTTGTTACTTATTGAGTACATTGGGTCAGTTGTACTCATACTACACTTTGTACTTCGTGTTAGATCCAGGTATTTCCGGGTACGACGGTTGCTAGCTTGGAGCTTTATTTGTTAGAGACTATCGAGGTAGCTTCCTTGGCCTCCGCAAGCCTTGACTCTCCTTCTTTTCAGTTTATTTGTATTGTTTATCTTCCTAGACAGTGTTTAGCAGTCGGACTAAGTTTTCATTTAGATGTTCATGTACTCGGTGTCACCCGTATTTTGGGGAATTTTGTATTGAGTCGCTATATTTTCTTATCACTTAATTATGAAGTTTTTACTATTTAAGCTTATTTCATTATGTTTTAAATAAAATATGTGTGGTTATTTTTGAATTGTTTGCTTGCCTAGCATTGCGATAGGCGTCATCACGGCATGTGAGATTTTGGGTCGTGACATCTTCCACAATTTTCTTGGTGAAAGTTTGTCTTCACATTAGGGAATGTACAAGAACCATTAGGTCATCTTTTATGATTTTTTATTAATAGCCCATTATTTTGCTTAGTCACAAAAAGACGTGAAATAAGTTTAAAATACTTTTTGAATCTTATCTCTTGATATTGCTGCTGCAGGAGCATATCTGAAGCATGAAAAGTGGTGAAAGTTTTTTTCAGCATATCATGATCAGTAATATTATCACCACATAATTTCAATTGGGAAATAATTATAAACATAGCAGAATTATACTCACTGATAGATTTAAATCTTGTAGCCTTAAATGAGTCCAATCATAACGTTCCTGTGGAAGAACAACTATCTTCCGGTGGTCATATCTATCTTTCAAACTATTTCACAGTATAACTGGATCTTTAACAGTTATATATTCTATTTTCAAGTCTTCATCAAGGTGATGATGTAGGAATATCATTACTTTGGCGTGGTCTTGATTTTTTATGTTTCTTTGATGGTATCTGCTAGACCCATCGTATCAAGATGAATTAATACAGAACGAGTCAAATGAAAAATTTGATACACAAGATGCTCGTACTAAGGATAAATAATAATATATTACAAAAATGGATCATGTATCAACTTTATTGCTTCTGTTTTTGAGCTCTTGTATTAGGTATGTCTTTTCCTTTGATGTATTAGTTAAATAAGGTTATCATTCATCAATTTTAGGATCTATAATATTTTTATTTTATAACTCAAAAATATTTTATAAAAAATTTATACTCATTAATGTAGGGTACACGCGCAATACACATGTCCATATACTAGTAATCTAAAAGACTTAAGGTTAAAAATTGAGATTGCAACAACAAGTTTAATTAATGGGAAGAAGAATTAATCACTTAGGAATATAATAAATTGGGCTAATGTCGCCTAATCCTAATAAGCAATCTACTTCATTTTTCATACTAGCTTCTATGATCTCAGGCCATTGATGTACACTGATATAATTCAAATTCCTAACATACTATTTGGATTAAAAGGAATTTATGATATTTTTATTCAAAGAAAAAAGAATCTATTTAGCTTCCTTCTCTTCCCCCATTCATTTATTTTTTTAGAAAAAGGGCTAAAGCCTAGTTATTGTAGCACATACATAGAGTTATAGGCGCTTTTGGATTTTGATTGTATTTGAAATAGTTATGATTCTTAATTCACAATCTATTTCACATAAAATAATATGTAACTTTTTTCGCACCACTAAATAAAATATCATATAATACCTCTAATGAAATATTAAGAATTTATTTTGTATATACTGATTGCATTATGAGATGTTATTTATAATTATCTTTCAAGTGATATGCACAAAATTAATAGAGGGGAGGGTTTGAGGGAAGTAAGTTGGTTGACCACGAGTTGATATTTTTTTTGTTGTAGGTTTTTAGTCTATAGACAATTATTATTACTTAATATAAGGATTGCAGACGGAAGTAAACTTTTTGGAAAATCTTGGTCATTCGAATCTCGTAAAATTAATCGGGTATTGCTGGGAAGAAAAAGAGATCTTGTTTGTATACGAACACATGCAGAGGAAATATATAGTAATTTTACCTCATCTCTTCATAAGTAATGTCATGGGAGGCTTTCCAGCCATGCCCCACGACCCCTTGGACACGCCCCATAGCGTCTTAGCAAGCCTCCCAATGCCTAGAGCCATGGACGGCTCCGTGGTCTTGGCCACGTCAAGTGACAAGCGCGCATGTGCCTATGTCGCTCAACCAATAGCCCTCGTCAGCGCCAAGCCGCAGACATATGTCAACAGTGTCTCACTCGCGAACAACGCCACGCAGACTCTGATGCTAGAGACAAGGTTGCTGCCAATGGACCTGCTTCAACCATGTAGGAATCTTAGTCCTTTTCATTGTAAATATAGAGTAGTTTTATGTATTTACATTATGTCTCTCTAGCTTAGTTAGGTCAAGTCCTGTAACTTTGGTTTATTTTTTTGAAGCATTATTAGGGGGGATCAAACAATCAAACTTTCAAGCAAGCAATATGTACTGGTGTCTCTCCCCCTCGACACCGTGTTGCTTTTTTGTAATAGCTTTCATTAATGCAATAAAGCTTTGTTTCATTCTCAATTCTCTTTTATGTTCTATCAATTGTTCTTGACATTAATTTTCCCGTACAATACTGACAATCTCATCTAGTGTACGGAAGGGACCCAATTGGCGGATAGTAACTGCACGGACATCGGTTGCTTAGACTTACGTCACCCTTCCAAGGAGTCTTACGAAGTCACCACATAACAGTTGGTATCAGATCCTAGGCTCTATATCGCACGAGGGAACACACTGCCATTACCACCATTTTTACCATGGTGAATCATAAGGACCGTATTACGACCCTTGAAGAGACGGTTGATGTATTATGACCCATCGTGAATACCGTGCCTGATCTAAGAACCAGCCTAGTGCAAAGTTTGGATGATTTGGACCACAGGATGCCGCAGGCCAAAGATGATATCGTGAACATCAATCGCGACTCTGAATAAAGACCGCAAATGGCCACCACAGAGGCAACCAAAATTTTTGGTAAATTTGAGGGCCTAAAAAGGAGTGGGTCGGGGATTTATCTATAGGTCACAAGGGGCAAACATGATTTCTGCCATGCAGCAAACCATAGACAACTTGACATGCCAGCTCAGTGTTGTTAATGCTGCACTACAAGACCTACTTCGAGGAGGTGGAAACCAGATCAGGGGTGTTGTGAACCTCGCCCATGTGCCACAAAAACTGAAGATTCCTTAACCAAAATCATATAATGGAGTTTGAAATTCTAAGTGGAGAACTTCATCTTTGACATCTAACAGTACTTCGATGTTGTGGGGGAGTTTGAAGAAGCAAAAAAGGTAGCAACTGCTTCCATATATCTTCAAAGTGATGTTAAACTCTGGTGGGGAGTGAAATACGAAGCCATCAAGGCTGGTGAAGATACTCTCGAGACATGGGCATAACTCAAGGCAGCCATACGCCTACAATCCTTCCCCGAAAATATTGAGTGCGATGCACGGAGAAAGCTACAAGAGCTCCGCCAGACCAAGTCAGTGGGGGATTACGTGCAAGAATTCTTCATGCTCATGTTGAACATACAGGATATGGGGGACAAAGACAAACTCTTCACATTCCTGGAAGGTTTGAAACTTTATGCTTGTATGGAGCTGCAATGACAAAGGGTAAACACTTTATCCAAGGCGACCCAAGCAACAGAATGCCTTGGGGAATATCAAGTGGAAGCTCGGAAGGATAGGCTCCAACCGCCTGTCCTTGGAGGATAAAAGGGGGCCAGCCTAGAAATGGTGGCCCTAGCAGGAGTGGAGGAGATCGGAGTGCAACCAAATCTGAGACTCCTTCCTCAAGCAGCATTAATGATGCATCTCACACAAGGATCAGGAAGGAGCCCCCTTTAGGATGTCGTCATTGCAGCAGGCCACATTGGAACAATGAATTCCCACATGAATAAAGAACTGACCATCAAAATTTTGATGATGGGACAGATGACGACACATATGATGTTGACCAGACATAACTAATAGGTGCCTTCAATGCACTTGTTTGTTTTATTTCTGAGGCCTTAGCGGGAACCAGTGTTGGTATTCCTTAAAAAGGAGGAACCATCCCAACCACTAAGACAGGGAAAAAGAAGGCGGATGAGAGGCCTCCTCTTAACCAAGAGAAGACCTTGATGTTCATCGAGATGAAATTTAATAGCAAGCTCATCCGAGTGATGATAGACATGGGTGCTACTCACAACTACTTAGCCTCAACTCAAGTTGAGTGCCTTGGTCTGTTGTGGGAAAGGGAAGAGATCGTGTCAAGTCTATCAACTCACCAACTCAACCGGTGGGTGGAATAGCCAAAGAAGTGCCAGTGAATCTTGGTCCTTATAAAGGAAAATTCAACTTGCACGTGGTGATCATAGATGACTTCGAGCTGATAGTTGGGTTGGAATTCATGAGTCAAACCAACACCATTATTGTACCTTATGCTAACATACTATGATGATGGGAGAAAACAGGGCCAAGCCCTGCATTATCCCATGCACAACCATAAAAATAGTCGGTGAGAACATCTATGCCCTGCAAATGAAGAAAGGAGTCAAAAGATATGAACCCACATTCCTGGCTACCCTCTGTATTAAAGATATAGAACGATCTTCGGGGTCCCATTCCTGCACCCGTTAAAGAGATACTAAAGGAGTTTGAAGACATCATGCCACAAGACATTCCAAGGCGACTCCCGCCTAGGTGCACTGTGGACCATGAGATTAGTTGGTGTCGGGTGCGAATCCACCTACATGGGCATCTTAAATAATGCCACAACCCGAATTCACTGAGCTTCAGAGACAATATATGGAAATGCTAGACATGGGGATCATTGTGCCCTCCAAGTCCCTTTATGGGTTCCCTATGCTATTCCAAAAGAAACAGGATGACACCCTACGACTCTGTGTGGATTATGAGGTCCTAAACAAAATCACCATGAAGAAAAAGTACCTTATCCCACTGATGGAAGACTTGTTCGATAGATTGGGTGGTACTACAGTGTTTACCAAAATAGACCTGAAGATAGCTTACTGGAAAGTCCGAATTGCTGATGGAGATAAACACAAGACAACATGTGTGACAAGATATAGGTCGTACAACTTCTTGGTCATGCCATTCGGCTTGACTAATTCTCTGGCCACATTTTGCACCTTGATGAACCAATTCTTCCGAGAGTAGATTGACGAATTCGTAGTGGTCTACTTGGATGACATTGTGGTATATAGCAAAACATTGGAGGAACACCTGGAGTACCTGCGGAAGGTCGTAGTCCGACTGTGGGAGCACGAATAATATATGAAGACCAATGCTCATTCTCCCAAAATCATATTGAATTCCTCGACATGTCATCGAGGAAGGGCGGATAAAGATGGATCAACAGAAGATTCAGACTGTTACAGATTGGTTGTCGCTTAAGGATACCCATGCCTTAAGGGCGTTCCTTGGCCTATGCAACTTTTATCAGCGATTTGTGAAGAATTACTCTCTCATTACAGTGTCGTTGATAGAACTCCTAAATAAAGTCATGCCTTAGGATTAGAGTCCCAAGCGAGCGGAGGCCTTCAAAGCATTAAAAGCGTCTACGTCTACTAGCCTCGTCTTGGCCCTTTCTAATTTAGCCAAGCCATTCGAAGTACAAACGGATACCTCTGACTATGCTTTGGGCGGAGTCTTGCTACAAGAGGGGCATCCATTTGCATACGAGAGCTGGAAGTTGAAGGATGTAAAACGTCGCTATGCCGCTAACAAAAAAGAATTATTGGATGTCGTCCATTGCTTACGCATTTGGAAGTACTATCTGCTGGGAAACTCGTTCGTGGTCAAGACAGACAACACAGGTGTTATCCATTTAATGATCCAGCCAAAGGTGAATGTCCACCAGGCTAAGTGGCAGGAACTCCTAGCGAAATTTCACTTCAACCTAGAGTACCGAAGTGGGAAGACTAACCAAGTTGCTGATGCGCTCAATTGGAGGGTTGACTTAGCATCGGTGTGCCTACTCACTAGCCTAAGGGGGAGCCAAGTGGCCACCACTATAAAAGACCAGATACAAGATCTACTCCCAAAGGATCCTGATACATAGTATTTGGTCGATTTGGTATGACTGGGCAAGACTCGCCAGTTTTACATGGAAGATAAGTTCCTGAAGGTGAAAGGGAACCAACTCTATATTCCTAAAGGAGGATATCTGTGAATGACTATTTCAATGGGATGCCATGATGCTTTGTGGGCCAGCCACCCAGGTGAAGAATGCATCATGGCGTTGTTGCGATGTACTTATTATTGGCCTCAAATGGCTGATGATGTTGCTCAGTATGTGAAGATTTGACTTGTATGCCAGAAAGACAAGTCAGATCACTTGACACAATGGAGACTTTTGGAGCCATTGCATGTTTCAAAGAGACCTTGTGAAATCGTTTCACTGGATTACCCAAGGTCAGAGATCTTACAACTATCTTGGTCGTAGTGGATCGGTTATCCAAGTGTGCTACATTTATAGAAGCCCCACAATATATATCAACAGTAGATACATCTCAACTCTTCTTCTCTCATGTTGTCAAATATTTATGTCTACCTAAAGACATAGTTAGTGAGCGCGGATCTCGCTTCACTAGAAACTTTTGGACTCATCTCCTTAAGTGCCTACGGTCCAAGTTGAGCCATAGTTAAAGTTTCCATCAGCATTCTGATGGCCAGATGGAGCGGTTCAACGGCATGCTGGAGGAATATCTCCGCCATTTTGTTACCGGATCGCAGAAGAATTGGGTGAAGCTTTTGGATGTTGCTCAATTGTGTTTCAATTCACAAAATAGCTCTAGTACAAACAAAAGCGCTTTTAAAATTGTTATCGAACAACAACCGCTACTCTCACACACTGTGAATGCCCCAAACATGTCAAAATCTCCTCGAGTTGCTAACATCTCGAAGGAATGGAAGCAAAATTTGGAGATAGTGTGGAGCTATCTTGTCAAAGCCCAAAAGTAGATGAAGAAGCATGCTGATCAAAATCGTCACTTTGTTGAATACCAAATAGGAGACAAAGTGATGGTGAAAACCCTAAAGAGATACTTTTTTACAGGGGTCCACGACCCTCGCCTATTGCAAAAATACATTGGACCTTTGTCCATTGAGAAGCGCATTAGGAAAGTTGCATACCAGGTGGATACCCCAGTCTGGTGGAAGATTCATCTAATTATCCATGTCAGTCTTCTGAAACCTTTTCGGCAAGACATGGAAGATCCTTCATGGAGCCAACTCACAATACCCAGTATTAAGGCCCTAATTCAATCGGAAAAAGGCGTGTAGAAGATATTCTCGATGATCTAGTGGTTCATGCTTCAAGGAAATATCACCAAGGGTTCTTCGTGAAATGGCAAGGCCGTGATGCCGAGGAGAATACTTGGGAGAGTTAAAAAAAACCTTGCAAGTAAGACGTCGAGGACGTCGACAACTCAGGTGGGGTAGAATGTCATGGGCGAATTTCCAACCATGTCCCATGACCCCTTGGACGTGCCCCATGGTGTCCTGGCAAGCCTCTCAACACCTAGAGTCATGGACGGCCCCATGGTCATGATCGCGCCAAGTGACAAGCGCGTTTGTGCCTATGTCTCCCCACCAATAGTCCTCGTCAGTCCCCAGCCGCAGGCAGATGCCAATAGTGTCTAGCGCAGATAGCGTCGTGCGTGCAGACTCTGATGTTAGAGACAAGGTTGCTGTCAACGGACCTGCTTCTACCTTGTATGAATCTAATTCATTTTCATTGTAAATGTTGGTACCCAATTTTGTCCTTATATTTTACAAATATCATGTATATTTTGAAAATATCATTTTTTGCATCATCAACAATTTACAAGAGCCATATAAGTATTTTTCATAATTTTAAGGATTTTAAATTGAGTTTCTTACATTTAAATTGTTCAAATATTCATTAATTACTTTTTCAAATTATTTTTGGGTGATTTAATCATCCAAATTTATTAATCATACATGCATGTATGTTGTAGAACATTTTTCTTCATTTCATATCATTACATTTGTATTTTTAGTTATTTAAATAATTTTGCAATAATAGTCTATATTCTATACACAATTGCATTATTTACATTGTTATACTAAAATAGCATTATTTATATTTTATAATATTAAGCTATTATTTTTAATTATTTTACTGCATAAATAGTATTTTTGTTAATTATTAATCACTTTTTATAAATTATTTTAAACAATTTTCGCATATTTAATTTCATAGCACAATTCCAAGCCAATTTTCGGACCCAAAATCACCAGCCCAGACTTCAAAACCTTTGGCCCAATTACCCTAGCCCAAACTAAAAGACCCCTTTATTCCAGAAGACCCCTTTATTCCAGAAGACTCCTTTATTCCAACTCGATCGGGACCCGACTGACCTGCCCCATCTCTCTTTTTAAAGTTACAGTCGTTGATCACAATACCTCCCCTTATTTCCTTGTATTTCCATAACCCAACCCTAAAGACTCATTCTACTAAGTCGTCGCCCCTATACTCTCCTTTTTTCTCTGAAGACCTTAGCCGCCCTCCCCTTAAATCCCTCTCCTAATCCCGTTGATAATGGGATTTCTCCATTATTTGCTTAGCATATCTGTGTTTCCCCACTACTGGCCACGCGTCTATGGTGTTACTTAGCTACTTGCCCAGTTTTGGCATGAACCATCTCCAAATCAGACTGGAATCGACCCCAATCTTGGAGATTTGGATGATATTTCGTCCATATACATGAATAAAGGCCTGATTCTTCATACCAGTTGGACGATTTTATGCGTCGAACCCTAACTAGGGTTTGTAATTTGATTTCTTTCCTTTCTTGTTACATTACTGATTGCATGTGTATCATTCTCCTTTCCTTGTATGTGTTTGCTTAATTTTACTTCCTTGTTTACTCGTTGATATAACTATTATATAAACCCCCATCCCCGTTTCCCCTTTAGGTCTCAACGATTATCACTTGCCTATTGTTACTACCACTATTCTCTCACTCTCACTCTCACTCATTCTACACTATTATGAGACTTTGATTTTGTTCGGCTGAAAGCCAAGGCCACCGAAATTTGACCTTTTAACCTCTCTCAGTGTGAGCATTTCCCGGGTTCATCTAAGACCTTTGGGAACTCTGATACACTAAGAATTTTGGGGGTTTTACTGTTCTCTTTGCTGCTGATAAATAAATTATTGTTGGCATTTAATTTTATACCTTATTTGCTCTTTAGTTCTGCAAACTGGTAAGTACTGAGACTCTCACAATTTCATTTTCTCTTGCTCGTGTTCATGCTTTGTATGGTCATGCTATTTAGGATTTTATAAATCAATATGCTATTGTTTTCCTCTGTTGGTATCCTTATTTGCTTTGGAATTATTGTCTGCCTTTGTGTTTTTCTAGCATCTGAACCTTTTTGAACTCTAAGCTTAGATGTATGCTCACTATATATGTGTAACTTTAACGACCTACATTATTCTGATCATCTATTGTTTGTTATGAGCCACGTCTCATGCCCTGCCTTGGGTTCCTATACTGAAGCTCTTAGGAGACCTTCTCCTGCCAAAGCTTGTTTGAATAAACTTCTTTGTGCTAAATCTTTTATGAGTAATCTATTGTTTCTCTATAAACTTACCATGATCATGCCAGCCCCCATGTTACAATATTGTCTTAATGTCCAGCCAAACATGTTTTTCTACTATTTGTAATTCTGATGAATGTATTCCTCGACTTGTCAATCATGTACTCTTTAGCATTGCCTAAAACCTCTAGGGTAAATTTCAGTGTTTAGCTTCTTCTCTGATGTGTAGTCAACTGGTATGAATCCTGATGTATGCTTGCCTTGTTAACCTAAAGTTGATATATGCTTTCGCCTACCCTTTAGGTTATGATCAATTCTCACCATGTTAAGTCTCATGTTCAACTAAGTGATATATCTTCCAAACTATACCCACTAGCATGTTGTTAGGATTCGATGTTAAAGCTTCCATGCTAAGGTTGTATCTCACCTATTCTTGTCTTTGGCATTACTAGGTTCTCATGTTCAAAACCCTGCCTAAAGTTCTTTAAGATAGTCCTAGGCTAAGTTTTTTTTTTGAAACTTTGTTTAAAATTCATGTCGCCCTTAAACTCTGCTTTTGGATTGATAAGCATGAACTTGGCTCATATGTTTCTTGTATTTGCCAACTTAAGCATGATCTTGCTTATATGCCCTGACTAGAATGGTTGCTAGTTACAGTTTTAAAAGTAGTTCTGCTACCTGTATGGATAGAATTATCATCCCTTATCTTAATTATTGGAATCGTTTGGGCCCGGTATGTTGGGCCTGCCTTTGGTATTGACGGTTCAAAGTATATTGTCCGCACCTGGAGCTTGGGCCTACTGCCCGCGTAAAGTCTTAAGCCTATCTGAAGGCCCAGATATATTACTAGGTTATTCTATGTTTGGGCATGTAATTATTTAAAACGGTTTGTAATAGCTTGTAAACTGAATGATGGGGAAATTAGTAAAAAGGGGGTAACAGGTGTACTCTTTCTTTCATACAAGGGTAGAGAACATATCTATAGGGTTTATGTGCTTTGTTTGTTGTTTAGCATGCTTTATTTCTGTACACTGATAGAAATCATGCTTCTAGGAATCACACACACTTCACTCAACATGTCTAATACTCGTACTGTCACGACCCCATTTTTCCCTTCGTAGGAAGTCGCGATGGAACCTAGTATCTACGACTAGGTAAACCTAGCATTTGACAGCAGTTTAACAGATGTAAATAACAAAATAATCAACCCACTGATAAACTCATATAAATATTAAAAAGCAAAATCTCAACCATACAATCCCCAAGAACTGTGGAACGGGGTCATAAACACTATGGAATAACTAAAACATCTGATACATCATTGTTCGCGAGAATATAAAACAGTAACTTAGAATAAGGGAAAGATACTCTAAGGCTTGCGGACGCCGAGCAGGCATACCTTGAAGTCTCCGGTAAAAGCAGATAGCAAGAAATCTCAATCGAACTGCACAAGCAAACATACCTGGATATGAACTCAGTTTGCTAAACTCATATAACTACTAAAAAGTAAAATATCAACCATAAAATTCTCAATAACTGTGGAACGGAGTCATAAGAACTATAGAATAACTAAAACATCTGATACATTATTGTTTGCGAGAATATATAACATTAACTGAGAATAAGGGAAAGGGAATCTAAGGCTTGCGGACGCCGAGCAAGCATACCTTGAAGTCTCTGGTAAAAGAAGCTAGCAGGAAATCTCTATCGACTGACACAAGGAGACGTACCTAGATCTGAACAAAAATGTGCAGAAGCGTAGTATGAGTACACCACAACGGTACCCAATAAGTATCTAGCCTAACCTCAGTAGAGTAGTGACGAGGCCAATTCAAGACAGCTACTAGGATATAAATGAGCAGTATGAAAAAGAAATTCGGATATAAAATAGAAAGTAAGAAACAACTAATACGGAACAAGACGATCTAATACATGAAAATCAATAGTAGAAGTAGCATAAAAGAAGCAACTAAGGGACTACAATGATCACGTATGGACAACAACTGATAGGACAATAAGGAATGAAATAACAGATATAATTCCCACTAAAACACTTTGCAACGTGAAATAAACAGCAAGAATCAGATTGAGGTACCGCCTCGTGTATAATGAAATCAAAACCAAGGTACCGCCTAGTATAATCAAGAACCACAACTGAGGTACTGCCTCGTATTCATTTTTCTCAATTTCCATCACAATCTTTCCTTATACCGTTGTGTGAGCCTTACATTTGAAAATAGTTTTTAAAAATAGTTTTCCCGATATAGCTACACACACTTTAGCCCAGCTTACGACACAGTGTGGCTTCACGAAGTTCCCCTACAAACAACACGCACATAAGTCCCACCTTATACCACCGCATGGACATCAACCCAAGCCTTATACCGCCGCATGCGCATCAATATCATATCACAATAACAACTCGCACCATAAGTGCCCACATATCACAACTTTCCAACAACAACAATATCAATATTTCCACAAGAATAGTGTATGGCTCCAACACAATGTATACGAGACTATCAACAACAACAATGGATGAAAAATGCTTGACAAGATAGATGTTTCAACAATTAGCAACATCGCCTCAACGTATTAATAACCTTCTCAACCTCCACACCACATAACTCAACAATGAGAAAATAATATATAACCACGATATTAGATAAGACTAACTCACAATAAAGGAAATAATAGTCAACAAAGAGCCTCTAATAATGAAAGTCAACAAGTAAAGGTGTAAACCAAATAATTAATTAATCAATGAAAATTAACAATGAAGAGATGACATGTAACAATAAAGGGGACAACAAGTTCAACAAAACTATGGGAGCAATTGAGCAAGTAGGATGTAGAACATATGGGAGAAATTGAGAAAGTAGGATGTAGAACAAATACTAACAAGTCAACTAAGGCCTTTAAGGATAGTCTAACACAATAAGGATAATTTGACTATGAAAATTTAGAACATAATATGACATTTCAATTAAAGCCCGGACATAGTCTAAGTAGCCTAAACGGGTCAAATACTATGTACAACTCATTACCTACTCGTCACCTTGCGTACGCGGATTTCACTCACCACAATTGAATCACATGTAATTCCCCTACACGAAGTTAGTGCAAGACACTTACCTCAATTAGGCCAATTCAACACTCCAAAAAAGCTTTTCCCTTAAAATCTGCCTCCACCAGCTCAAATCTAACCAAAATCGACTCAATAACATCAAGCAATACTAGGGAATCCAATTGCAATAGATAAAATTAAGTTTTTACACTTTTCCCAAAAAGTCAACAAAAGTCAACTCGAGGCTCATCCGGTCAAAACCTGAGTCCTATGGTAGATTTCGTCTACCCATGACCCCACGAGTTCATATATGTGATTAGTTTCAAAATCTGAGTCCAAATCGACTCTCAAAACTCAATTTCTTATTTTTCAGAAACTTGACAAAGTTTCATAAATTTCTACTTTGATCCACGTGATTTTGACGTTAAAATCTAAGATATGTTGATGAAATATGATTAAAAATAGATTACAATCACTTAATCAAGGATTGTAGGTGAAAATCCCCTCTCTAAATTTCCTCCTACCAAGTCTAGGGTTCAAAAATGAGAGAATGAACTAAAAAATCCCGTCCCTCGGCTATTTGTCCAGTAACAGATGTCGCATTTGAAACTTGGGGTTTCGCAATTGCGAACCCCGCAAATGAGAAGAATCACTCGCAAATGCGAAGTCCTTCCATCTCTGTTGTCATTGCAATTGCGAACAATGGACCCTTCACAAATGCGACCATGTTGATCGCAAATGCGAAGAAGCTCTCCCCAGGTGCACTTTGCAAATGCGAGCATTGGGTTTGCAAATGCAAACCCAACAGACTTGGCCTACCTTCGCAAATGTGAAGAGACCTCACAAATGCGAGATGTGAGGCATGTGCAGAAAACCAGCAATTAAAATTTCAACAACACTCCACTAAACGTCTGAAACTCAGCCGAGCCCTTGGGGCTCCAAACCAAACATTCACAAGTCTAGAAGCATCATACAAACTCGCTCACACGATCAAAACACAATAATAACATCTAAAACTATGAATTGAACTCTAAAACGCATGATTTTCTAAAAGATTTTCAAGAACTTCTAAAATTACGACTAATCGTCAAAATCCTGTCAAATCAACTCCACACGTCACCAAATTTTAGAGACAAGTTCTATATGTCATAACATGCCTATTCCAAGTCCCAATAAAATTCCAAGCTCAATAGCTAAAAGCCAACCTATGGTCAAATTTTTCAATTTAAAATTGTCAAAATTCGGCATATCAACACAAATCAACCTACGGACTTCCAAAATTAATTTCGGGTATATTCCCAAGTCCAAAATAACGATCTGAAGCTATCGGAGTCATAAAAAATAGTTCCGGAGTCGATTTCACAAAAATCAAAGTTTGGTCAATATTTTCAAATTTAAATTTTTTGAGTCTAGAATCATGGGTTCAAATATACCCGAAAGCTTCCCGGAACGAAACTAATCAACCCCGCAAGTCATAAAGACATAAACACACAAGTGTGAAGCAATAAAAGGGGTAACATGGCGCAATTACACAAAACGGATGATCGGATCATTACATTCTCCCCCTCTTAAAACAAATATTCGTCCTCGGACGTGCATAAGGACATATCTGAAGTGGTGAATAGATGAGGATAACGACTCTGTATGTCGTGCTCGATCTCTAGGTCGCCTCCTCGCCCGGATGACCCCTCCATTGAACCTTCACTAAAGCGATATACTTTGATCTAAACTTTCGTACATGTCGGTGAAAGATAGCCACATGCTCCTCAATGTACGTCAAATCCTCGTCCAACTGGACTGTGCTGAAGTCTAGAACATAAGACGGATCACCGCAATATTTCCGGAGCGTAGAAACATGGAACACCAGATGAACTGCAGACAAACTAGATGGCAAGGCAAGCTTGTAGGCCACCTCTCCAACCCTCTTAAGGATCTCAAAAGATCCTATATACCTAGGGTTCAAATTGCCTTCCTCCCGAACCTCATCACACCCTTCATGGATGAAACCCGGAACAAGACTCGCTCTCCAACCATGAATGTAACATCGCAAAGCTTCTCATCCACATAGCTCTTCTGCCTCGATTGGGTTGTACGAAGCCGACCCTGGATCATCTTGACCTTCTCCAAAGCATCTCGAAATAGATCTTTTCCTAATAACTTAGCCTCGCTCGGCTTAAACCACCCAACTAGAGAACGGAACTATCTCCCATATAGAGCCTCATACATAGCCATCTGGATACTCGACCGGTAGTTGTTGTTGTGTGCAAACTCTGAAAGTGGTAAGAACTGATCCCAAGCACCCCCAAAATCAATCACACAGGAGCGAAGAATATCCTCCAATATCTTAATAGTGCGCTCGCACTGTCCGTCTGTCCCGTCCCTTTTTTTCCTCGCGGAATCGGGTTTATGACACTGGTTGGGATAACTCGTTCCTTTTGGGAAAGGGGTTTACATATTTTGAAGAGTCGTCACCTAATGATTTTAACGGTGCGTTAGGGCACCTAAGGGGTTCAATTATAACTACGTTGCTAACCACAGATTTGGGTAAGGACTTGAAATTGTCCTAAGGGGAAGGTGTTAGGCACCCCTCAGGATCCACAAGTGTGGTTCCCGGCCAAATGATTTTGTGAATTTGTACAACTAGCAAATAACAAGTAAAGTCTCAAATGAGAGGGGATTTAAGTCTTAAGCATGTAGATATTTAGAAAAACAGTAAAGAAGATTGACTTTTGAAAAGGAATTACAAGTTAGCATATAAAGGTTCCTAGGTTTATAATAATATGGATCACATCAATTCAATACCCGGTAATCACTCCTCGAAGAGGGGCTACACGTGGTATTATCCCGGTCATCATATCCATATTCTACCCTTCCCACCCTGTAAGGTTATTAAAACGAGTGTTGGTCTTGACCTCTATTGCATGTTATTACCCGTCCCTTCTTATCAGTCCCGGAGGAAGTTAGGACTCCTATCCTAAAGGAGGTGCTAGGCAGACCCTCAGGTTTTAAAGGTAAAATTCTAAGGCGACAGATAACAAAACAAGTAGGACTGCAGATAAAGGAAAGCATAGAAAACAGATAAAGGCTCAAATATTCCTCCACACACAGTACACATAAGTAGCATGCCGCATACACAATTAAGGCCCATATTAATTCAGAATCCTAAAGCATGGTATCTAGGTGATAACACAAAGACAGATTATTACATAACTCAGAGAGGAAGTCTTAATCAGGCTTGCCTACTGGTGTTAAGCATGCTGACAGTTAAACATGATCGCAAAGACAATTCTGATTTTATCTTCTTTTTTTAAAGTTAATTACCTAAGGCTTGCCTAAGTGTTGGATAACATGCAACAGTTATTCAGATTTGTTAATGACTCTAGGTTGTTTATAGCTAATAACATGCGATTCTAGGTGTGAAGATGTACAAAGACTAATTACCAGTTGCTGAGAACAGGGGATTGTTCTGTGTTTAGACTAAATGCAGTTAAATAGATACGATCCTATAGCATGATATCTAATGCAGCATGATGCATAATAACTTAAACAGGATTTCTAAATGCACATAGAATCATAGCATTATGCACAATTTCAGGAATAGCATAGGTGATAGATTTTTAATGGTTGTTCACCTAGAACAGGATCTCTACGTGTATATCATGATGAGACGTGATTACAGCTTATTTACCCTAAGACAATACTTCTAGTGAAATTTCAGAACATGGGCAGAATCACGTGATAGCAACTTATTTTATTGTTTATCTTATAGGCAGGATTTCTAAGCGTGGAGATGTTGAATACACATACATCCTAAGTAGCACGACATATAATGCATGGCATGGTGTACCTAAACATGGATGCTATTGTGCATAGAGAAAATAAACCCAGAGGCATGGTTTCTACCCTTAATTATACTATAGGATGCATATCACCCATCCATTTTCACTATCCGACCCCAAAGTTGTTTACAAATAATTATTACAGGCCATTGAATACGAATTACACAACTGAAATAGAAGGAAAATAAGAAGTTAGTTATAGGGAGCCTAGAGAACACTCAAGTCTCCAAGTCCTCAATGCCAGGTATTATTTCACAATCTTCTCATAATTCGGATGTGTCAGAGTTCCCTAAGGACCTCAAGGGCTCCCGGGCAGTGCTCACACCCAAATTTCATAGCCAAAATAGAGTAACTGCAGTGTGGAATGGCCAGCCTTTGTGTGTCAAAGTTCAGAGGGAGCTCAAGGGTCCCAAGGCAATGCTCACCCAGAAGGGGCAGAACCTAGACTTTTAAGAGTATATGTGAGAGTGCTTTTTATTTTCTAAAAGGGTTTAAGTAAGAAAACAGTTTTGAGAAAGGGTAAGTAAGAAAACTGTTTTGAAGAGGGTAAGTAAGAAATAGTTTTGAAGAGGGAAATTTGATTGGAATAGAAGTTCAACATCACACAAAGGACCAGGGATAGTCCAACAATCACAAACAAGGGTAAAGGGATTTGAGGGACAAATACAAAGCATGTGAGGGCAAACATGTAGCAGGCAGACACACATATAGGCATGCAATCAGAAGCTCCTAAGGGTTCAGAGGATTAGGGGTACAGTAAAGTACTAGGTTAGATTAACACCAAAACAACTAAGACCATGATTAAACTAATGTACCAATCATAGGCATGGGGATTCACACAAGAAACAGAAACATGTTGGTCATTGACAAGTAAAGCATAAACTTAACAGGCAGAGGGGAGTTCAGGATCCTAGATACATGTTGAATAATAAGCAAATTAGAAACACACTGAATTACAACAGTAATAGAAACATGTTGGTTTGAGGACTGAAATCTGAATTAGAACATACCAGTGAAGTGAAGAAAAGCAGTAACACAAACAGGAAGTAGAAGATGCACAATAGTTAGCCTTGGCTTGCAGCCGGCTAACTTAGAATAGTAGTAGCTAGCACATAAAAGAGAGCAGAGAGTTATTATTTGTGCGAGAGAGAGAGTTGAACAGATCTGTTCCTCCATTTGGAAAATAAGAGGCCTGGGTATATATAGCTTTGAAAAAAGTAGTAAATAAGGTGCAGATCAAAGTCAGGCACCAATTAAAGGAATCAGAATCAATCAGTTTAAGTACTTCCTCTAATTAAGGGGTTAACTTTCAAACGGTAATTGACATGTGACAAATAAGGAAAGATACCGCATGGCTGACATATAACACATAAGGAAATATTTCAAACTAATACAAGTATAGGGCAGGTAATTAGGCTAGGTACATAACATATTAATAAAGGAATGTCATAAGAATCAGCATAATCAACTACGAAAAATAAGGCAGGGAATGATGGAAATCAGCAAGAAACTCTCGAGTGAGGTTCAAAACTCAGAAAATTAGCACCAATTAGGGAAAGTATCACGTGTGACTGGAATACCACAAAGGGAAATAATTTCAGCATATAGAACAAGTAATTAGTCTAGGTTCAGAAAATCTAATTAAGGAAAGGTCTATAAGAATCGATTAATAGGAGATCAGTGAAGGACACTAATCCTAGGGAATCAGGGACTCGAATAAGGACAACATCAGCTAAAGGAAATCAACAAGAATCAAATAGATAATGGTCAAGAAATCTGAAACCCTAGTAATCATAGTAGAGTAAAATCAGACGAAATTAGGGATTCACATGAATTATAGAGTAAACATTGATATAAGCGGGAAAAGAAAGAAAATCAAAGACATAGATGGACACCATAGGGTAAATTTCAGAGAATCATAAAGCTCATGAGACGCAAGCACATATGCAAACATATTATCAGAGACAAAATCAGGAACTCAAGCTTTAGGAATAAAGACTAGGGTTTTAACACAACAACTCAGATAAAGAGAGAGACTTAAATAAATCGCTAAAACACAGTAGAAATCCTAGGATAACACTGAAGAATCATAGGAAACCCATTTTAAAAGAGGTTATGAAACACTAGTTTGAAGAAGAAGAAGAATCGTTTTAGGGAAAACGGAACAACTTTTGAAAACACCAAAAATGGCTCATAATATGCCAAGATCTGTTACAGATCTAAGAAAATCAGAGACTAGTAATTAGGGTTTCACAGAGACAACCCAAAGAGAAAGAGAAACGGCTTAGAAACCACTGGTTCTAGCCGGAAATAACCGAATCTTACTCGGACGGCCATGGATGGCCGGAGAACGACATGTGAGATCATGGGAGGTAAGTGAACCGCCTCTGGTTCCCTTGAAAAACTCAGGACATCATCAATCCGGTGTAGGAGGAGGGCCATAGGTTGGGGGTGGTGGTGAGATCACCATGGTTACCGGCAAAGCAACGGTCGGAGAAGGGGCTAGGTTTAGCAGAGGGAGTCGAAGAATGAGAGAGTTGAGAGAGATGAGAGGAGAGGACGGTGGAGTGTAACGATAGAATGAGAGGGGAAAATGAGGGTTTGGGGTAGGTCGTTTAGGATTAATTAAGGAAAGGGGTAATCTGAGTCGTTGATCAAAATGAGCAATGGCCAGGATTTAAGAGGAATTGGGCGGGTTAGGTAGAGGATTGGGCTTGGGTCATTTTAATTGGGGTTTGGGCTGGTTTTAATAGGTTAGAATTGAAATAAAAAATTGCTATTTGTCAAATACCCCATAAGAATAGATAAATAATTTATAAAAATAGCTGATAATTATAAAAATAAAATTAATGCTTAATAAAATTAAATTATCATGATTAATTAGTATTTAAAAAATAAAATGACTAATTATTGGGCCAAAATAGCATAAAACATATGATTAGGCTATAACTACAAAGTTATTGCAATTATAGCCAAAGAGTGCTAATCCAGCTAATTGTAAAAATAACATATTAAGTCAAGAAATATTTTTGAAATCATTTGTAATGCAATTTATAATTAATTATTGGAGATAAAAATACTAGATAAATTAGGAATAAATTTATAAAAATATGAGAAAATTATGGAAAATACCAAATTGTTATGGAAACCTGATTTTGAAGGTATATATGCAAGTTAAAAATGATTTGAGGAGAAATTGGGTATCAACACCGTCCGTCTGAGGGTGAAATGTTGTACTCAACTCAATCCGTGTATCTAGCTCACTATGTACAGCCTTCAAGAAATGTGATGTGAACTGCATACCCCGGTCAGAGATGACAGATACCGGCACGCCATGAAGTTGGACAATCTCGCAGATATAAACTTGAGCCAGTTGCTCTAAAGAATAGGTAGTCACTACCGGAATGAAATTAATCAACTTGGTCAACATGTCCACAATCACCCATACTGCATCAACTTCCTCTAAGTCCGTGGGAGCCCAACAACGAAGTCCATGGTGACACGCTCCCATTTCCACTCAGGAATCTCAAGCTGATGAAGCAAACCACCCGGTAGCTGATGCTCATACTTTACCTACTGACAATTTAGGCACCGAGCTACATACTCCAATATGTCTTTATTCATCTTTCTCCACCAATAGTGTTGCCTCAAGTCCTAATACATCTTAGCGGCACCCGTATGAATGAAGTATCGCGAACTGTGAGCCTCCTCAAGAATCAGCTCACGCAACCCATCTACATTGGGCACACATAGCCTTCATTGCATTCGTAACGCACTGTCATCCCCGATAGAGACCTAGTTGGCATCGTCGTGCTGAATCATGTCCTTGTGGACAAGAAAATGGGGATCGTCATACTGACGCAATCTGATATGATCATATAGAGAATACCGAGAAACCACACAATCCAAAACTCGACTCGGCTCCAAAACATCCAATTTAACAAACTAGTTGGCTAAGGCCTGAACCTCCAACGCTAATGGCCTCTCTGCTACTGAAAGATATGCTAAACTACCTAGACTCTCTGTATTTGAATCAAGGCATCGGCCACCCCATTGGCCTTCCCGGGATGATATAGAATGGTGATACCATAGTCCTTAAGTAACTCTAACCACTCATCTGTCGCAAGTTAAGATCTTTCTGTTTGAACAGATGTTGTAGACTCTGATGGTCGGTAAAGACCTCACAAGGAATGTTGCCAGATCTTCAATGCATGAACAATGGTTGTCTACTCCAAATTGTGGATCGGATAATTCTTCTCATGAGTCTTCAGATGTCGAGACCCGTAGGCAATCACCCTACCATCTTGCATAAACACCGCGCCAAGGCCAACACGTGATTCATCACAGTACACAATATAAGACCCTGAGACCGTAGGCAATACCAACACTGGGGTTATAGTCAAAGAAGACTTGAGCTTTTGAAAGCTCTCCTCACAATCCTCGGTCCACCTGAAAGGAGCACCCTTTTGGGTCAATCTGGTCATAGGTGCATCGATAGGTGAAAAGCCCTCTACGAAATGATGATAATACCCGGCCAAACCAAGGAAACTCCGGATCTCAGTAGCTGAAGACGGTCTGGTCCAACTCTGCACTGCCTCAATCTTCTTCAGGTTTACCTCGATCCCCTCACTCGACACCGCATGACCCAAAAATGCCACCAAATCAAGCCAGATTTCACACTTTTGAAAACTTTGCATATAACTTATTCTCCCTCAAGGTCTAGAGCATGATCCTCAAATGTTGCTCATGATCTTCCCGACTGCGGGAGTACACAAAGATATAGTCAATAAACACAATGATGAATGAATCAAGATAAGGTTGGAATAAGTTATTCATTAGGTGCATAAATGTTAATGGGCCATTGGTCAGCCCAAAAGACATCACGAGGAACTCGTAGTGACCATACCGAGTCTTAAAGGCAGTCTTCGGAATATCTGGATCCCGAATCTTCAACTGATGATAACCTGACCGCAAATCAATCTTGGAGAACAATCTGGTACCTTGTAGTTGATCAAATAGGTCATCAATGCGTGGAAATGGATACCTATTCTTCACTGTAACCTTTTTCAGCTGACGATAATCAATACACATGCACATATATCCATCTTTCTTCTTCACAAACAAGACTGGAGCACCCTACAATGACACACTAGGCCGAATGAATCCCTTTTCAAGTAACTCTTGCAACTTCTCCTTTAACTTCTTCAGCTCTGCTGGGGCCATACGATATGGTGGAATAGAAAAGGGTTGAGTGCCTGGTAATAAGCCAAAATCGATGGCCCTATCGGGCGGCCTGTCCGGAAGATCTACTGGAAATACATTTGGAAAGTCTCTCACTACCGAAACTTACTCAACGGTAAGAGTATCAGTATTGACATCCTGCACAAGGGCTAGATAAGAATTACACCCCTTATCAACCATCCGTTGAGCTTTTAAAAATGAAAAAACCATGCTAGGAACATAATATAATGCACCCATCCACTCTAACCATGGTAATCCTGGCATAGCCAGCGTTACAGTCTTAGTCTGACAATCAATAATAGCATGATAGGGTGACAACCAGTCCATGCCCAAGATAACATCAAAGTCTACCATACTAAGTAACAACAGATCAATCCTGGTCTCAAAACCACCAATAACAACTAGACACGACCGATACACGCGGGTCCACAATAATAGAATCTCCCATAGGCATGGAAACATAAACAGGAGAACTCAAGGAATCATGAAATACATCCAAATAAGGAGAAAAATAATATGACACATATGAATAAGTGAATCCCGGATCAAATAAGATTGATGCATCTCTATGGCAAACCGAAACCATACATGTAATGACTGAGTGTGAAGCAACTGCCTTTGTCCTACTCGGAAGTGCATACAATCTGGCATCTACCCGTTCGTCCCCCACCTCTAGATGGCTTTGTGGGTGGAGCGACAACTGGGGCAGCAACCATGGCCTGAGAAGTTTGCGGACCTGACTGAATTGGCAGAGCCTGAGTAGTCTAGGAAGGTGTGCCCCTACTGAGTCTGGGGCAGTCTCTGACCATGTGGCATGTATCACCAGACTTAAAACAAGCTCTCGGTGGGCGTGGAAGCTAGGGCTGGCTCGAGCTGGTCGGGTGGACTGACCCGCTGAAGGCACCCCGTGTAGGAGGTGCACTAAAAAGTGGCTGAGCAAAGTGTGCAACCTAAGACCTCGATATACCTGGGGCACCACTAGAAGATGGAAGTGCGGAATGATCTAGACGACTCACATAGCCCCTACCATGACCGGCTGAAGTTGCAGCATGACCACTACTAAATCCCCCTATGCCACGAGATCTCTTGGTCTTCCTATCATCTCTATCACGGTCTCGCATACCCTCAAATCTCCGTGCAATCTCGACCACCTACTGATATGGAGTGTCTGAATCCAACTCTTTGGCCATTTTGTATCTAATACTCTGGTTGAGCCTCTCGATGAATTGACGGACTTGCTCTCTAACTATGGCATCCGAGTCTGGTGCATGCTTGGACAAATCACTGAATCGGGCAACATACTCTGATATTGACATAGTACCCTGGTGCAGCCGCTCAAACTCCATGCGCCAAGAATCCTAAAGGGTATAAGGAATAAATTCTCTCAAGAAAAACTCTGGAAATTGATCCCATGTAAGCGAAGCTGCCTCGGCTGGGCTACCCACCTCCTACGCCTGCCACTACAGATATGTCGCTCCCTTTAGGTGGAACATAGTAAAATCAACACCACTCATCTCCACAATGCCCATAGTGCGGAGAATGCGATGACACTCTTCAAGAAAGCCCTGTGCATCCTCTAAAGTCAAACCACTGAAAGTAGGAGGTGGTACTTCTTGAACCTCTCGAGCCTGAGCTGCTCCTCCTCAGATGTTGCTGCCCTAACCACAGGCTGAACTGAAGCAACAGGTCGTACCGGTATAACCTATGGTACCTAATCAACCTGGATATGCTGCTCTAGGGTATGGGTCGTAGGAGTCTGTGCTCCTCCCCCAGCCTGATATGTGGTTGGTGTAAGTGGGATCAACCCTGCCTTAACTAAGGTGTTGAACATGCTCAGGAACTACGACAGCAATAGGAGCCTTGGGTGTCTGACCCCTGACTAGAGCTACTGGTGACTCCTCTATCGCAGCTCGGGTAAGTGCCCTGGTTGTACCACATGCCTATCCCCGACCTCTACCCTGCCCTCGACCTCTCGTGGCTCTAGGAGGGGGCGTGAGTGTCTGATTGTCGGATCCTGTGGTGCATGTCCTAACCATCTATGAGAGAATAGAAAGTCAAAGATTTAGTTTTTGAAATCAACCAATTCGCACGATAAGGAATCAAAGAAGTGAAATTTTTCTAACAGTTCAATAGCCCCTCGAAGATAGGTATAGACGTCGTCGTACCGATCCGCAAGACTCTACTAAACCTACTTATGACTCGTAACACCTATAAACCTAAAGCTCGACTAGGTAAGCCTAACATTTGACAACAATTTAACATATTTAAATAACAGAATAATCAACCCAGTTTGCTAAACTCATATAACTACTAAAAAGTAAAATCTCAACCATAAAATTCTCAATAACTGTGGAACAGAGTCATAAGCACTATATAATAACTAAAACATCTAATACATTACTGTTTGCGAGAATATATAACAGTAACCGAGAATAAGGGAAAGGGACTCTAAGGCTTGCGGACCCCGAGCAAGCATACCTTGAAGTCTCTGGTAAAAGAAGCTAGCAGGAAATCTCTATCGACTGACACAAGGGGACGTACCTAGATCTGAACAAAAATGTGCAGAAGCGTAGTATGAGTACACCATAATGGTACCCAATAAGCATCTAGCCTAACCTCAGTAGAGTAGTGACGATGCCAGGTCAAGATACCTACTAGGATATAAATGAGAAGTATGAAAAAGAAATACGAATATAAAATTGAAAGTAAGAAACAACTAATACAGAACAAGATGATAACATGATCTAATACCGGAAAATCAATAGCAGAAGAAGCAAAAAAGAAACAACTAAGGGACTACAATGATCATGTATAAACAACAACTGATAGAACAATAAGGAATGAAATAACAAATATATTTCCCACCAAAACACTTTGCGACGTGAACTAAACAGCAAGAATCACATAGAGGTATCGCCTCGTGTATAATGAAATCAAAATCGAGGTGTCGCCTCGTATAATCAAGAATCACAACTGAGGTATCGCCTCGTATTCACTTTTCTCTTTTTCTATCACAATCTTTCCTCATACCGCCGCATGAGCCTTACATTTGAAAATAGATTTTAAAAATATTTTTCCCAAATGACTACACGCACTTTAGCCCACCTTATGATGCCGCACGTCTTTACATAGTTCCCCTAGAAGCAACGTGCACATAAGTCCCGTTTTATACTGCCGCATGCACATTAACCCAGGCCTTATACCTCCGCATGCTCATCAATATCATATCACAATAACAACTCACACCACAAGTGCCCACATATCATAACTCAGCAACAACAACAATATCAATATTTCCACTTGAATAGCCCATAGATTCAACACAACGTATACGAGAATATCAAACAACAACAATGGATGAAAATACTCAACAATATAGATGTTTCAATAATAACCAACATCGCCTCAATGTATTAACAACCTTCTCAAACTCCACACCACATAACTCAACAATGAGAAAATAATGTATAACCACGATACTATATAAGACTAACTCACAATAAAGTATATAATATTCAATAGTTGAGTCTCAAATAATGGAAGTCACAAGTAAAGGGGCAACACAAACAATTAATTCAATTAGTGAAAATTAACAATGAAGAGATGACATGTAACAATAAAGGGGACAACAAGTTCAACAAAAGCATGGGAGCAATTCAGCTAGTAGGATGTAGAACAAATGCTAAAAAAGTCAACTGAGGCATTTAAGGATAGTCTAACACAATTAAGTATAATTTGACTAGGAAAATTTGGAACATAATATGGCATTTCAATTAAAGCCTGGACATAGTCTAAGTAGCCTAAACCGGTCGAATACTACATACAACCCGTGTACCCACTCGTCACCTTTCATACACGGATTTACTTAGCACAATTGAATCACACAATACCAATCCTAAGGGGTAATTCCCCTCCATGAAGTTAAGCAAGACACTTACCTCAATTAGGCTAATTCAACACTCGAAAATAGCTTTTCCCGTAAAATTTGCCTCAACATGCTCAAATATAACCAAAATTGACTCATAACATCAAACAATGCTAGGGAATTCAATTTCAATAGATAAAGTTAAGATTTTTATACTTTTCCCAAAAAGTTAACAAAGTCAACTCGGGGCTCGCCCGGTCAAAACCTGGGTCTAATGGTATATTCCATCTACCCATGACCCCACGAGTTCATATCTGTGATTAGTTTCAAAATACGAGTCCAAATCGACTCTCAAAACTCAATTTCTTATTTTTTAAAAACTTGACAAAGTTTCATAAATTTCTACTTTGATCCACATGATTTTGATGTTAAAATCTAAGATATGTTGATGAAATATGATTAGAAAGAATCACTTACCCGAGGCTTGTCGGTGAAAATTCCCTCTCCAAGTCCCCTCCTACCGAATCTAGGGTTCGAAAATGAGAGAATGAACTCAAAAATCCCGTCCCTCGACAATTTGTCCAGTTGCAGATGTCGCATTTTTGACCAAGGATTCGCAATTGCGAACCCCGCAAATGCGAAGAATCACTCGCAAATGAGAATTCCTTCCATCTCTATTGTCATCACAATTATGATAAATAGTTCGCAATTGCGAACAATGGACCCTCCGCAAATGCGACCGTGTTAATCGCAAATGCGAAGAAGCTCTCCCCATGTGCACTTCCCAAATGTGAACACTGGGTTTGTAAATGCGAACCCAGCAGACTAGGACTACCTTTGTACATGCGAACTCAGAACTAGAAAATGCGAGATCTGATGCATGTGCAGAAAACCAGCAACTTAAACTTCCAACAACACTCCGCTAAGCGTCCGAAACTCACCCGAGCCCTCGGGGCTCCAAACAAAAAATCCACACAAGTATAGAAACATCATACAAACTCTCACACAATCAAAACACAATAATAACATCTAAAACTATGAATTGAACTCTAAAACGCATGATTTTCGAAGAGATTTTCAAGAACTTCTAAAATTATGACTAAGCATCTGAATCCTATCAAATCAACTCCAAACGATACCAAATTTTGTAGACAAGTTCTAAATACCATAACGGACCTATTCCAGGTCTCAAAATCAAATTCGAGCTCAATATCTAAATGTGAACCTACAGTTAAATTTTTCAACTTAAAATTGCCAAATTTTGGCATAGCAACACAAATCAAAGTACGGACTTCCAAAATCAATTCCAGGCATGAGCCCAAGTCCAAAATCACAATTTGAATCTATCGGAGTCATAAAAACATAGTTTCTGGGTCATTTTCTTAAAAGTCAAAGTTTTGTCAATATTTTCAAATTTAAACTTCTGAGTCTAGAATCAAGGGTTCAAATCAACCGGAAAGCTTCCTGGAATAAAGCTAATCAACATTTCAAGTCATAAAGAAATAAAAACTTAAGTGTGAAGAAATAAAAGGGGTAACAGGGTGTAATTACACAAAATGAAAGATCGGGTCATTACACGACCACCACTCAAAGAATATTGGTATAAGTATGTAATGACCCAGCCGGTCGTTCTGAGAGTTTAGCTCGTTTCCCCCATTTCTGCTTCATTTCATGCGTGGTTCATCTCTTTTGTGTGGTGTTGGATTGGTTGACTCGGGTTCAGAGTGCTCGTGGTGAGAATTGAGGCACTTAGCCTCTTAAAAGAGCTTAATAGTTGGAAAAGCAACCTGGGAGTTGATTTATAGGTAAACGACCTTGAAATGTCAATTTTATGGCTCGGATAGCTTCGTTAGGTGATTTGGGACTTAGGAGTGTGATCGGAATGTGGTTTTGAGGTCCGGAGTAGAATTAGGCTTGAATAGACGAAATTGAGTTTTGGCGATTTTCGGTCAGCAGTAGAATATTAGCTATCGGGGTCAGAATGGAATTTCGGAAGTTGGAACAAGTTCGTAGGGTCATTTTGGATGTGAGTGCAAATTTTCAGGTTAATTGAACGTGTTTTGGATTGTTTCAACATCTTTGGCGAAATTTGGAAGTTTCTAAGTTCATAGGCTTGAATCAGAGGGGAATTTAGTGTTTTAATGTTGTTTTGGGTATTCCAAGGGTGCGATTAAGTCCGGGTGATCATTTATGACTTGTTGGTATTTTTGGTTGGGGTCTCGAGGGGCTCGGGATGATTTCGGATAGCCATCGGGGGATTTAAAATTGGAAAATTACAGCTGAAGCTACTGGTGCTGGTGTAACCGCACCAGCGGATAGGGGAACGCAAGTGCGGTCCCGCAGAAGAGGACAAGAGACCGCAGATGCGGATTTTGGGTGAACAGGAGGAAGACCGTAGATGCGGAGCTGGGGCCGCACCTGCGGAGTCGCAAGTGCGGAATTTGTATCGCAGGTGCGGTAAATTGGCTTTTAAGTGATTCTCGCAGGTGCGCACTTGGGACCGCAGGTGCGGGTCTGCAGGTGCGAGAAAATGGTTGCAGGTGCGGAAATCCCCGGGCAGATCATATAAAAAGGGCCCTTAGCGAATTTTGGTCATTCTTTCATCATTTTTATACGAGTTTGAAGCTTTTGAAGGGTTTTTGAAGAGGGAAATCGAGAGTTCTTCATGGAGGTAAGGATTTCTGACTTAAAACTCATTTATATATATGATTAATGGACTGATTAGTGGTGAAATTTGTGGGAAATTAGTACAAAATTGGGTAATTAGGGCTTGTGATTAGAGACTTTAAATTTAGGATTTGAGGGGTCATTTGAAGTCCAATCTCGATGTTCTTGGTATGTATAGACTCGTGAGGGAATGAGGTTTCTAGTTTTTTTATTTTTATCGAATTTTTAGACGTGGGCCCGGGGGTCGGGTTTGGCCAATTTCGGGATTTTTGGGTAAATTTGGTAATTTTCGAATGGGCTTCATTCCTTGGCGTACTATAATGATATGAGTCTGATTTTTGGTAGATTTGGAGCACTCGGAGGCCCAGTATAGAGGCAAAGGCATTGAGGGCTAGTATTTTAGCCGATTTTGAGGTAAGTAACGTTTCCAAACTTGGTTCTGAGGGTTCGAAACCCCGAGCTATATGATTTATGACTATAATTGAGGTGACGCACATGCCAAGTGGCGAGAGTGAGGGCGTGCACCAAGTATTTGTGGCATGGTTCATCCCATGGAATTGTCTAGTAGCTATTACTGATCGATATCCGCATTTCTATTAATGTGGTAATTGTGAACCTGTTAAAAATCATGTTAAGTATAAATGTTAGGCTTCACGCCGAAAATGCTGAGACCCGAGTGGTCGTATATTACTGTCTCATTTTGTGATTCATTTGATTCCATACACTCAGTCCTGTTATAGCATATCATTTCATACCTCAGTCTAAGTATTATTAATTATATGCATATTTGTCATTATTTCGGGCTGATTTATGCATCTGGGATCCATGTGAGTGAGATTGGAGAGTAATGACTAAGTGAGGTCGAGAGCCTGTAATTGATACAGTTATAAGATCGGACTTCACACCGCAGGGATATTTAAAGCATGCCTTTGTTGGCTTGATATAGCGCTTGGGCCACTAGGGCCCCTCCGGAGTCTTTAGACCCTCAATGAGCGCATTGATATTGAGGGATGGATCTTCCCTGGGCATGGATCTTGTCCGAAGTTGATGTTATGTGAGGGGTGGATTATCCCTGGACATGGATCTTATCCGAGTGTTGTATATCGAGGGAGATGGATCTTCTCCGTGGGGCTGGATTGGCCTTTTTCCTCAGCACCGAGTGACTACGATCACCGATGCTTATGTACATTCTAGGATGGACCTTCCATGGGCCTGATATCCATATACGGTACTGAGTGGACTGTTGTGTGAGAGTTTTGAGCACTATGCGCATTTCCACATTGGTTCATACTTGGCATATTTTGTATATTTTCTGATAAACTGTTAGCACGTCTAAATTTTGTACGTTGTTTATCGTAAATTCTGAGGTTTAGTCCGTCACTGCCTCTCAGCCCATAGTTTGGGTTTGTTACTTCTGAGTTGGTGTACTCACGTTACCCCCTGCACCTTGTGTGCAGGTCCAGGTACACCGGGACCCGGTAGTGGATATTGAGCAGCTGTTAGAGTTTCTTCGGAGTCATCGAGATAGCAGCTGGCAATCACGAACTCGTCTTCTCCTCTTTTGTCTTCCTGTCGAACTTTTATTATTACAGACTATGTTGTCATTTTTCTCTTTTTTTTACATTACGATGTTATAGTAGCTCGTGACTAGATCTGGGGTTGGTTTTGGAATTGTTCTTTAAATGTTGCCTTAAACTTTCAAATGGATTATTATCACTATTTGCTTTTAAAATTTAAAATTTTCTGGAAAGTAAAGTTAGATTTAACGAAATGTGTGGCTTGCCTGATTCCACGACAGGCACCATCACGACTAAGGATTTGGGGTCGTGACAAGTTGGTATCAGAGCTCTAGGTTACATAGGTCTCACCAGTCATGAGCAGGTTTAGTAAAGTCTTGCGGATCGGTACGGAGACGTCTGTACTTATCTTCGAGAGGCTACAGAACCCTTAGGAAAAATCTCACATTCTTAAATTTTGTCATGCGAATCTGTTGA
This sequence comes from Nicotiana knightiana, assembly GCA_005239525.1. NCBI lineage: Eukaryota > Viridiplantae > Streptophyta > Magnoliopsida > Solanales > Solanaceae > Nicotiana > Nicotiana knightiana. Next base: position 72,167 of record ML374031.1, on the reverse strand, counting down.
TTTCTGGAACTAAACTTTTGTTGTTTCATTCTCTCACAGATGGTGAGGACTCGCGCTACCAATCGGGGTGATCAGACACCAGCTGGACCGGCGAGGGGTCGAGGACGTGGATGAGGGAGGGGTGCAGGCCGCGCAGCAGCCGAGACAGCACCTGTGGACCCTCCTACTATTCAGGACCAGGTTCCCGCCGTTGAGATTTCAGCGGGACAGGCTCAGGCACCGGCATTGCCTATTGTGATTTCGGGTTTTCAGGAGACCCTTGCTCAGATTCTGACTGTGTGCATCAGTCTTGCACAAGCAGTCGCTATGTCTACTACTACTGCTACTTCTCAGGCCGGGGGAGGCACTCAGACTCCAGCTGCCCGGACACCTGAGCAGGTTACCCAGGGGCTTCAGACACCGGGGGCAACTCCAGTCCAGCTGGTTGCCCCAACCCAGGATTTTATGGTCCCAGCTTTGGCAGATGATGAGCAGCGCAGGTTGGAGAGGTTTAGTAGACTTCAGCCTCCAATTTCCAGTGGTATTGAGGGCGAGGATGCTCAGGTCTTCTTGGACAAGTATTAGAGGATTCTTCACACAGCAGAGATATTGGAGGCCAGTGGGGTCCCATTTACTACCTTCCAGTTCTCAGGAGTTGCACTTGCTTGGTGGGAGGCCTATGAGAGGCGTAAACATGTTGATGCAGCGCCCCTTACCTGGCGTCAGTTCTCCATTCTGTTCCTGGAGAAGTATATACTGTAGTCCCGCAGGGAGGAGCTACGTAAGGAGTTCGAGCAGTTGCATCAGGGGGACATGACCGTGACGCAGTATGAGATGAGGTTCTCCGATTTGGCCCGTCATGCTATTTGGCTAGTTCCCACGGATAGGGAGAGGATCAGGAGGTTCGTTGATGGCCTCACTTATCAGCTTCGGATTTTTCTGACCAGGGAGAGGGTATTTGGCGCTTCTTTTGAGGAGGTGGTTGACATTGCCAGAGAGATTGAGTCAGTTCACCGTCAGGAGTGAATTAAGAGGTAGTCCAAGAGGTCTCGAGGATCTGGGAGTTTTGGTGGGGTCCCTTCAGGGGGGCAGCCTCAGCCCAGCATAGGTCGTCCATTTAGGCAGGCTCAGCTAGGTCGCTCAGGTTATCGTGGTGGATCAGTTGGTCATGATCCTCATAGTTCGCATCAGATGCACCCATCTTTCAGTGCCCTGCCAGCTCAGAGTTCATCTTGGGCACCATCGGTTCAGGTTTCATCTATGCCTGGTTCTTCTAGTGGTTATCCTGGTGCTAGGGATTCCCTTCAGCCCCCAGTGCCATTCTCCGAGAGGGGTTTCTTTGAGTGTGGAGATGTGGGCCATATCAAGAGGTTTTACCCCCGTCTTGCGAGAGGTACTTATCAGCAGAGGAGTCAACCCGCGGCTTCAGACCCAGTTGTTGCACCGCTTTCCCAGGCAGCTAGAGGTGGGGGTCAGGTAGTTAGGGGTCGCCCTAGAGGGGGAGGTCGATCCAGTGGTGATCAGGCCTGATTTTATGCACTTTCTGCCAGACCGGATGCGATGGCTTCTGATGCCGTGATCCCATATATTGTTTCAGTCTGTCAAAAGATGCTTCAGTTTTTATTTGATTCCGATTTTTCATATTCACATGTTCATCATATTTTAGCCCATTCTCTGGATACACCCCGTGAGTCTTTTGTTACATCTGTTCATGTGCTCGTCCTTGTGGGTGATGTTGTTGTTACGGACTGCGTGTGTCGATCGTGTGTGGTGCCTATTGGGGGTCTGGAGACCCAGGTGGATGTGCCATTTCTGCGTATGGTCAGTTTTGATGTAGTTTGATCAGATAGATGATGATACTTTTAGGTATGACTTGATGTAGGTGTTTTGCACTGAATCGGGTTGTTTGGCTCCATAGATCTATTTTGAGGGTGTCAGTTAATGGCTATTGGGTTTATCTGTGCTCCGGGATGATCTAGGAGTTACCCGTCCCTACTTCGGGGAGTGACGATTCGTTGGTTTTAGGCACACATGGTGCGGTTCTGTTATGGTCTTCTAGCGAAGTTTGATTAAGGTAAAGTAGATGAGTATCATAGGGTTTGGACGTATGGATTTGTTCTTTCAAATTCATGTGACATGGTAGCATCTGATTTACCATGGTTATGATAATGCACTTGGAATACTTGATATCGATTTTGCATGGCTTTTGATCTTTTTAGCAAGACTAAGCAAGGGGTATAATATGGACCAACATTCGGATAGGGTTCACGCAGTGCAGCGGAGTATGTTAAATAGGATCCTTGTGTGTAGGATTTGTGTGTTTGGTTCTGCGGTATGTGAGGAATCCTTAGCAGTGCGTTGTGGTGTTACCCGTTAATAATGAGAGACGATTTTCTTGTTTGATGTCATTTTTCATGTTAGGGTACATTTGGGATGTTGTTTATTGGTGCACGGACTGCATGAGTTATGTCTTTAATTGGTATTGATGTGTCCTGTTACTGGAGTGATTGTGAAGGATGAGAGGAGGTCAGCAAACCTAAAATGGGTATTACAAGATCTGGTTACGGCATATTTGGGAGGAGATTGACGCTGATCGGCTTAGAAGTTTTGCTATATTTTATGTTGAAGGGAGAGGTTCCATTACTTGTTGATACGACGAATGGTTATGGGTTTTTGCGTGTTTCTCTGATCATTGGCAATATATTAAGGTGTTATAATGGGTCTCTGTTCGATGTCGGGTTTATTACCGGCATTTGGGTAGCTTGGGCGTCTATTGTGATTTGAGCTTATTGTTAGGAGTGTTTGAGATAGGTGATATATCATATGAATTCGTCTTGAGTTATGACTCTGGTTGGATACAGCATGTTCAGACATATACAGTGTGTGGAGGCATGATTCTAATCTTGTAGACAAGTTCTGACATGGAACTTGGGTTCTAAGGTGTAGGTATTAGGTTGGATATAGTGGCATTCGAATGTGTTGTGTTATTAGATTGATGTGGGGCAGGGTGACGTGGGGTCACCCCCGGATATGTGCATGGTAAGGTTATTCGGCGGTTTGATGGATTTTGGAATAACTCTTGCCACGTTCGAGGACGAACGTTTATTTAAGAGGGGGAGAATGTAACGACCTGGCCAGTCGTTCCGAGAGTTTAGCTCATTTCTCCTATTTCTGCTTCATTGCTTGTGTGGTGTTGGGTTGGTTGGCTCGGGTTTAGAGTGGTTGTGGTGAGAATTGAGGCACTTAGCCTCTTAAATGAGCTTAATAGTTAGAAAAGTCAACTGTAAGTTGACTTATAGGTAAACGACCTCGAAATGTCGATTTTATGGCTTGGATAGCTTCATTAGGTGATTTGGGACTTAGGAGTGTGATCGGAATGTGGTTCTGAGATCCGGAGTAGAATTAGGATTGAATTGGCGAAATTGAGTTTTGGTGATTTTCGGTCGGCAGTGGAATATTAGCTATCGGGGTCGGAATGGAGTTTCGGAAGTTGGAACAGGTCTGTAGGGTCATTTTGGATGTGCGTGCAAATTTTAAGGTTAATCGGACGTGTTTTGGATTGTTTCGACATCTTTGGCGAAATTTGGAAGTTTCTAAGTTCATAGGCTTGAATCCGAGGGGAATTTAGTGTTTTGATGTTATTTTGGGTGTTCCGAGGGTGCGACTAAGTCCGGATGATCATTTATGACTTGGTATTTTTGGTTGGGGTCCCGAGGGGATCGGGATGATTTCGGATAGCCATCAGAGGATTTAAAGTTGGAAAATTGCAGTTGAAGTTGTTGGTGCTGGTGTAACCGCACCTGCAAATAGGGGACTGCAATTGCAGGCCCCCAAAAGCGGACAAGAGACCGTAGAAACGGATTTTGGGTGGACAGGAGGAAGACCGCAGATGCGGAGCTAGGGCTACTCCGCAGGTGCGGAATTTGTATCGCAGGTGCAGTAAATTGGCTTTTAAGTGATTCTCGCAGGTGCGCACCTGGGACCGCAGGTGCGGGTCCGCAAGTGCGAGAAAATGGCCGCATGTGCGGAAATCCCTGGGCAGATCATATAAAAAGGGCCCTTAGCGAATTTTGGTCATTCTTTCATCATTTTTATACGGGTTTGAAGCTTTTGAAAGGTTTTTGAAGAGAGAAATCGAGATTTCTTCATGGAGGTAAGGCTTTTGGACTTAAAACTCTTTTATATATGATTAATGGACTGATTAGTGGTGAAATTTGTGGGAAATTAGTACAAAATTGGGTAATTAGGGCTTGTGATTAGAGACTTTAAATTAGGATTTGATGGGTCATTTGAAGTCCGATTTCGATGTTCTTGGTATGTATAGACTCGTGAGGGAATTAGGGTTCTAGTTTTGTTATTTTTATCAAATTTTGAGACGTGGGACCGGGGGTTGGGTTTGGCCAATTTCAGAATTTTTGGGTAAATTTGGTAATTTTTGAATGGGCTTCATTCCTTGGTGTATTATAATGATACGAGTCTGATTTTTGGTAGATTTGGATCACTCGGAGGCCCAGTCTAGAGGCAAAGGCATTGAAGGCTAGGATTTTAGCTGGTTTTGAGGTAAGTAACGTTTCCAAACTTGATTCTAAGGGTTTGAAACCCCGAGATATATGATTTATGACTATAATTGAGGTGATGCACATGCGGGCGGGCGGGCGAGCGTGCACCGAATATTTGTGGTTTGGCTCATCACATGGCATTGTCTAGTAGCTATTAGTGATCGATATTGTAACGACCCAACCGGTCGTTCCGACAGTTTAGCCTCGTTTCCCCCGTTTCTACTTCATTATATGCAGTTCAGCTTCATTACGTTGTGTTAGATTGGTTGGCTCGGGTTCGGAGCGATTTTGGAAAGAAATGAGACACTTAGTCTCTTATCTTGGTTCAATAGTTGGAAAAGTCAATCAGAAGTTGACTTATTGGTAAACGACCTCGGAATGTAGATTTTATGATTCGGATAGCTTCGTTAGGTGATTTGGGACTTCGGAGTGTGTTCGGAATGTGGTTTTGATGTCCCGGTCAGCAGTGGAAAATAGGCTATAGAGGTTGAAATGAAATTCCGGAAGTTGGAATAGGTTCGTAATGTCATTTTGGATATGTGTGCAAAATTTCAGGTCAATCAGAGGTGTTTTGGATGGTTTCGGCATCTTTGGTGGAATTTAGAAATTTCAAAGTTCATAGGCTTGAATTTGATGTGATTTTAGTGTTTTTGCATTGTTTTTGGTGTTTCGAGGGCTCGACTAAGTTTGAATGATGTTATGGGATATGTTGGTAGGTTTGGTTAAGATCCCGGGGGCCTCGGGTGTATTTCAAATACTCAAACGGGCACTTTTTGTCTTTGGGAGATTGCAGGTTTTCTGGTGTTTTAGCAGCAATGGTTTGTTCATTACGATCGCGTGAGTTCATCCGCGATCGCGTAGAGTAAGTTGAGGCCATGCGGATTTTGTGAATCACGATCGCGAATGTAGGAGTGCGATTGCGTAGGGTGAGTAGTCTTGGTCACTGCAAGGACTTGGAGTGGCAGTAGGTGATGGAATTTCTCTATGTGATCGCATAGAGCTGGTCGCGAACGCACTGAGGAAGGGCAGCTGGGTAGAAAATTTTATACATCAAAATGAGGGTTTGGTCTATTTTTGCAAAAAACTCATTTGAGAGCTCGGGAGAAGGTGGATATTGAAGAGATATTCAGTAGAGTTCTTGAGGTGAGTCTTCTTCCATCATATTTGGGTTAATTTCATGAATTAGACTTGATTTTTACCATGTAATCTGAGGAATTAAAATGGAAATTAGGGGAAAATGGGAGGAAAAATTTGGGAATTTCTTTTGATGATTTGAGTGGGCAATTGAGGTCGGATTTTGGTAAATTTGGTATGGGTAGACTCATGAGGGAATGAGGATTCTAGTTTTGTGATTTTTATCAAATTATGAGATGTGGGTCCGGGGCTCGAGTTTGGCAAATTTCGGGAATTGTGCTTAATTTTGATAGTTTTCGATTGGGGTTCGTCTCCGTAGCATATTTTGATGTTATTGATCTGATTTGTGATAGACTCAGAGCATTTGGGAGCCGATTCGAGGGGCAAGAGCACCACGAAGTAGTTTTTGGGTTCACACACATGCTAGGTGACGAGCGTGTGGGCGGGCACCGATAGGGATTGTGACTTTGTCCGTCCGTAGCGACTATTCGGAGTAGTTTTTGGGTTCACACACATGCTAGGTGACGAGCGTGTGGGCGGGCACCGATAGGGATTATGACTGTGTTCGTCCGTAGCGACTATTAAGTCGCGTATTCGATTTGAAACCTTACGACATCCTGTATTTTAGAAATTTATACTTGTTTATAGGCTGTGAGCCATGTTTGGGGCCTTGTGCCGACCTGTTTAGACCCGCAGTGGTACTTTTACACTATTCTCACACTATCCTGATAGAACATCTGTGAACTCAGTCATGTTTACCACTTGTTGTTATTTTCACTGTTATCACAGTGCTTTGAAACTTTGAGAAGTATTTTGGGCTAAGTCCCATGAGTTGAGATGAATTGCCCGAGTGGCTTGTGAGGATGACTGAGTGAGGCCGAGCGCTGAGTATGTGAGGATAGTTATGGATCGGATTGCACGCCGCAGCAATATATATGTTATATATTACATATGGATCGGGCTGCACGCCGGAACAATATATATTATATATGGATCTGGCTGCACGCCGCAGCAATATATTTGTATTATATATGGATCAGGCTGCACGCTGCAGCAATATACATTATATATGGGTCGGGCTGTACGTCGCAGCAATATATATATTGGATTGGGCTGCACGCCGCAGCGATATAGCGCTTGGACTGAAGGAGCCCCTCCAGGAGTCTGTACACCCTCAGTGAGCACAGTCGACTATGATACGGATCGGGCTGCACGTCGCAGCGTATGTTATATGGATCGGGCTGCATGTCACAGCAATATATATTATATATGGATCGGGTTGCACGCCGCAGCAATATACATTATATATTGGATCAGACTGCACGCCGCAACAGTTGTTATATGGTACCTGATGAGTGAGAGTGCTGAGTTTGAGCATTGACTTATGAGAGTAGAGTCACGAGTGACTAAGAGGATTGCCCGAGAGGCTTTATTTGTGAGCGACACTGTGCCCGAGTGGCTGATATTTCTATGAAACTACTGTTTTCACTGTTCTTTACACTGAGCCTCTTCGATAAATGTTGACCAATGTTTTATACAAGTTAAACAAAAAAGTGGAGTTTTGTGAAATCTTTGGTAAATGTGAACTCTTTACTTGATCTATACCTTTACTGGTACTTATATTTATGAAACTATAAAGTTTAAATGCTCGTCACTGCACTCATGTTTTTAGATAATTTAGTTACTTACTGAGTTGGTGTACTCACGTTACTCCATGCACCTTGTGTGTAGATTCAGTTACTGGGGCAGAGCGATGGTTGAGCTACCCAATTTGGAGCATTGTTCGGAGATTATGAGGTAGCTGCTCGGCATCCGCAGCCTACTCTTTCTCCTTCCTACTCTGACATTTTACTTTACTTCCCAGAATTTTTGTAATATAGGATTTGTATTAGACTGTATCACCTCTTAGATGCTCATGACGGTTGACTCCAGATGTTGGGACTGTGTTTAGATGTTCTAATCATTTTAATTGTTTTGAAATGCTTAAGAAACAGAATTATTATGAAAAATTCGGATATTTGATGTATTAAATGGAAAATCATTTTATTATTTTCAGTGAATTGGCTAGCCTAGTATCACGATAGGCGCCATCACGGCCAGTTTAGATTTGGGGTCGTGACAAGTTGGTATCAGAGCGCTAGGTTACATAGGACTCAATGGTCATGAGCAGGTTTAGTAGAGTCTTGTGGATCGGTACTGAGACGTCTGTACTTATCGTCGAGAGGCTACAGAACCCATAGAAAAATCCCACATTCTCGAATTCTTGTCGTGCGAATCCATTTTATTCAGCCAAAAACGTAACTCTTGAATTCCTTTCATGTATTCGAATGCGCACTTGAGCGCTCGGTATCAGCTATGCGTCGAAGACTTGTGACTTCCATGGATGAGATGTGATTTTAGCATTTTGATAATGGGCCAGTCTGGAGGACTTGAGGTCGGATTCTGTCTGTGGCTTGAGTGTTGAGATTTTGTTATATGAGCACATGTATTTGGGGACTTATATGTCCGTTGATATCCTTATTGACGGAACTTTGTGACTGGATGCCTATGTGGTGAGTGTGATTTGATGGTTAGATGTGTTCAGACTGTGATTTGTGACAAAAGGATTGGCTGGAAATGTGGCAAGAACTATTGAGTATTTGATTTCTGTCTCGGTTTGGTATATGGCTTCGAGTTGTGAGTGTATTGGAAGACCTCTCATGTTGTTTAGTTGTGGAGTGAAGCGGATCTTTCTGTTGGGTTATGTGTTCCTTGTGATGTCTTTTGGGCTGATCATTGCCTCAGTAGAGTTCATATATTTGATTACCGGTGTATTCCAACAGTAATTGCACTCCTTTGTTATTGTATTCATTAATGGCATCCTGGCGTATACGCGTAGCCAGGGGTAGCATACTCAGTATTTGAGGACGACATATAAGGATTCAGGGAGGAGAATCTCTATGCAAGGCTCCCCAAGTATGAATTTTTGGCTCAGTTCAGTAGCATTCTTGGGACACGTGGTGTCCAGTGAGGGTATCCATGTGGTCAGACGTGTGTGGGTAGAGCTTACAGAAGCTCAAGATTTCTTTGACCACTACTCCAGTGTTAGTTCTGCCATCAGCTTCAGGTTCTTATACCGCATATTATGATGCCTCGAGGGTAGGCGTTGTTTGTGCTTAGATGCAGAAGGGTGTGGTGATTGCGTGATAGTTATGGTCTTCGGAAGTGTATAGAGAGATATCAGTTTGAGGCTAAGCAGGCAGGGGTATCTCCTGCGGGTTGTCCTGGGGTGTGTGATCCTTATGTTGTTATGTAGTAAGTTCTCTTCTACCAGTAAATGATATATGTTGTAATTTGAGTTTAGATCGTTTGTGGAAGTTGGAATGACTATTACAATGGTGAATGCGAGATTTGCATATGACTTGAGCTTTTAGACGGGTGGTGTTATTATGGGCATTGTGAGTTATTATTTGTCTTGATCGTTGGCTTTGAGCCAAGTGGGGGAGTCTATTAATGATAAGTTGATTGCATGATTATGGGTTGTATTGGTTTCAGTTCGAGGTATATTGGTGGATCAGTTATGACGTGCAGAGGTGGAGTTTGGGAATGACTCGAGTAATGGAAAATTTCTTCGATATAGGTCGTAATGTGCTCTATGGGTAGGTGAGTTCTATTGAATAATTGAGTTGTAACTGTAAAAGGTGTAGTGGGTGCAGTGTATGAATTTGCTTGTTGCTTCAAGTGTGGGGATTACCTTCCTAGTATGTTAGTGTGCAGACGAGTCAAGTCAACTCTGTCTAATTGGTCGGTGTAATTGAGATTTACGTAGGAGGGTGTCAAGACTTGTGGCATTTCTACATTTTCATGGACTCTACATATCACTATTAGGAAAGGGAAGGTAATGGCTTTAGATTCGCAGGAAGTCTCTTCAGGGTAAGTATTTTTGAATGTGGTACTTTTGGGGATACTTTAGAGAGTATTCGGTGGCTTATGAGCCTTAGACGGCATGGTTTTATTCTTGGGTAGCGTGTGGTGATTTTGGCTTGAGAATTACGGTATTATGGCAAGAAGAAGTATCAATTCAAACGTAAGTCAGAAGGAACTTGGATAAATAGGACAGCTTAGTAGTAGGTCGGATCGACATGGTAAGGGATATGATAAGTTCTTTGGGTGCTTGTGAGGTAATGAGTTTTTACATGTGTTTCTTAGCAATGCTCTTGGATTTTTGGTGGCCTGCGTAGCTTGGTCGAGTTAGAAGGATTCAGTCCTGACAGTTTGGTGTTGTACAAGTGGGATTCAGATAGTTCCTGATGGTTTCTACCACGGTTAGAGATGTATATTTTCTACTGCCGTGAGGTGCAGGCGATGTATAGTGATTTTTCTTCTCAATGGGGTCAAATGGAAAGTTCTTGGCTAGTTGGTTACGTAGTTGCTTGTGCCTAGGAAGGGGTTATGAATTTCCCATATTTATCATAGGATGGCATGGTATATGTGGTACATTGTGTAGAGTCGAGATTTGCATGTGTGAGGTCACGGTTCAGTTTTGGAAGGGAGGTGGATGATATCACTATTGGGTGGCTTGATCAGGGGTATACATTTCAGAAAGGGAAATGTGTGGAGTTAAGGGAGCTTCATTGGTATTGCGACGCTCTCTTGTCGGATCGACTGCAGATATTCAAGGTTGCTTGGTGACACAAAAGAATTATAGGGGTATCCCTCGTGGAAATGATTGAGTATTAGGGGTGTGCTTTGTATTCAAGCAGTGGAGTTGAGATCAGATATAGTAATTGGTGCGCTTCGTGACTTCGAGACTGAGAGTTCTCATAAACAGGTTATTTTGGGGTAGTGAACTGTGAAGATGCGAGCAAAGCTAGTCGGATGTTAGTATGTACCATGATTCAGTCATTGTGAATTTTTCGGTAAGTTATCTATCTGTTGTGGGTGACCAGAGTTGATTCAGGGTTATTGGTAGGCCCGTATGAGTGTGTGTTCTACACAGGGTCAGAATTATTGACTCCAAATTGCTATTGTTGAGGGATGTACCATTCGATTGTCATTGAGTTTATTCATATTCTGGTGATCTATGAGTTACCTTCGGTGTTGCGAGGAGTGGTGATTGTTAGTTATATGCACTTATGGTGCGAATTTATTTAGGCTTTATAGCGGGATCTGAGTAAGGTAAGTAATTGGGTATTTCGAGGTTGAGACGTATTGGTTATGTTCTTTCTGATTCGTGTGGCATGGTATCATCCGATTTCCTGTGGTTATGGCAATTACACATGGTTATGGATTTTGGGAAAGGTGGCTTGAAATATCTCATGTGGACCAGCGTTTGGATGAGATCGCGCAGTGTAGCGGAGTTATGTAGGGGTATGACCTTTGGTATTGGATTCATGTGTTTTGATTTTTACGATGTATGCCAGGCTTTTAGCATGATGTTGTGAGGGCAATTGTTAATGGAAGGATAGTCCTCTCGTGTGAATCTTTTATATAATTTGATTATGTTGGGATGTTGTTGTTGAGTGCACGAGTTGCACAAGTTACGGCTTCGAATTGTATCGATGTGTCATGTCATCAGAGTGGTCGTGTTGGATGTGAAGAGGTCATTGGACCTAGAATGAATATTTTCATAATTGTCTACAACATAGTTGGAAGGATAAATATCGGGAGTCGGCTTAGAAATTTACCACAATTCATGTTTGGAAAGGAGGAGCTTCATGTCTGACTGATCTGACGAATGGTTATTAGTTTCTACGTGCTTCTTTCATCATCGGCAGTTTATGAAAGTGTTAGAGCGAGGCATTCCTTGATAAGAGGTTATGTACCGGTATTGGGTTGTTCTGAGCAGCTATTGTAGGAGTTATCTCTATGGGTGTTTGAGTCACGCGGTGTATTATGTGATTTCATCTGGGGTGTGTATATGGCCTGATTCAGCATGTTCAGACTTGTTCAGTTTATATTTGTGGAATTTTGATCTTGTATATTATTTCAGAAGTGGGAATTTGGTTCTAAGGTTTATGGGTCAGGAAATTGTGTTGTGCTATTGGACCTATATGGGATAGGGTGACGTGGGATCACCCTCGATTATGTGCATGGTAGGCTACATGGTAGTTTGATGGTGTTACAGAACAACTCTTGGCACGTTCGAGGACGAACGTATGTTTAAGTGGGGGGAAGATGTAACGACCCGACCGGTCGTTCCCAGAGTTTAGCCCCATTTCTCCCGTTTCTGCTTCATTATATGCGGTTCAGCTTCATTACGTTGTGTTAGATTGGTTGGCTCGGGTTCGGAGCGATTTTTGGAGAGAAATGAGACATTTAGTCTCTTATCTTGGTTCAATAGTTGGAAAAGTCAACCAGAAGTTGACTTATTGGTAAACGACCTCGGAATGTAGATTTTATGGTTCGGATAGCTTCGTTAGGTGATTTGGGACTTAGGAGTGTGTTCGGAATGTGGTTTCGATGTCCGGTGTGGAATTAGGCTTGAACTGGCGAACGTTAGTTTTTGGCGATTTCCTGTCGGCAGTGGAAAATAGGCTATAGGGGTCAGAATGGAATTCCAGAAGTTGGAATAGGTTTGTAATGTCATTTTGTATATGTGTGCAAAATTTCGGATCAATCGGAGGTGTTTTGGATGGTTTCGGCATCTTTGGTGGAATTTAGAAATTTCAAAGTTCATAGGCTTGAATTTGATGTGATTTTAGTATTTTTGCGTTGTTTTTGGTGTTTCGAGGGCTAGACTAAGTTTGAATAATGTTATGGTATATGTTGGTAGGTTTAGTTGAGATCCTGGGGGCCTCGGGTGTATTTCAGATACTCAAACGGGCATTTTTTGTCTTTGGGAGATTGCTGGTTTTCTGGTGTTTTAGCAGCAGTGGTTTGTTCATTACGATCGCGTGAGTTCATCCGCGATCGCGTGAGTTCATCCGCGATCGCGTAGAGTAAGTTGAGGCCATGCAGATTTTGTGAATCGCGATTGCGAATGTAGGAGTGTGATCGCGTAGGGTGAGCAGTCTTGGTCACTGCAAGGACTTGAAGTGGCAGTGAGGTGATGGAATTGCTCTATGTGATCGCATAGAGCTGGTCGCGAACGCACTAAGGAAGGGCAGCTGGGCAGAAACTTTTAAACATCAAAACGAGGGTTTGGTCTATTTTTGCAAAAACTCATTTGAGAGCTCGGGAGAAGATGGAGATTGAAGAGATATTCAGTAGAGTTCTTGAGGTAAGTCTTCTTCCATCATATTTGAGTTAATTTCATGAATTAGCCTTGATTTTTACCATGTAATCTGAGGAATTAAAGTGGAAATTAGGGAAAAATGGGAGGAAAAATTTGGGAATTTCTTTTGATGATTTGATTGGGCAATTGAGGTTGGATTTTGGTAAATTTTGTATGGATAGACTCATGAGGGAATGAGGATTCTAGTTTTGTGATTTTTATCGAATTCCGAGACGTGGACCCGGGGCTCAGGTTTGGCAAATTTCAAGAATTGTGCCTAATTTTGATAGTTTTCGATTGGGGTTCGTCTCCCTAGCATATTTTGATGTTATTGATATGATTTGTGATAGACTCGGAGCATTTGAGAGCCGATTCGAGGGGCAAGAGCACCGCGGAGTAGTTTTTGGGCTGTTTTGAGGTAAGTAACGATTGTAACTCTAAACCTGAGGGTATGAAACCCCGTCATTTTATATTGTTTTGGTAAATAAGGTGACGCACATGCTAGGTGACGAGCGAGTGGGAGGGCACTGATAGGTATTGTGACTTGGTCTGTCCCGTAGCGACTATTAAGCCGCGTATTCGATTTGAAACCTTACGACATCCTGTATTTTAGAAAATTATACTTATTTATGGGCTGTGAGCCATGTTTGGGGTCTTGTGCCGACCTGTTTAGACCCTCAGAGGTACTTTTACACTATTCTCANTAGAGTCACGAGTGACTAAGAGGATTGCCCGAGAGGCTTTATTTGTGAGCGACACTGTGCCCGAGTGGCTGATATTTCTATGAAACTACTGTTTTCACTGTTCTTTACACTGAGCCTCTTTGATAAATGTTGACCAATGTTTTATACAAGTTTAAACGGAAAAACTGGAGTTTTGTGAAATCTTTGGTAAATGTGGACTCTTTACTTGATCTATTACCTTTACTGGTACTTATTTTTATGAAACTATAAAGTTTAAATGCTCGTCACTGCACTCATGTTTTTAGATACTTTGGTTACTTACTGAATGGGCGTACTCACGTTACTCCATGCACCTTGTGTGTAGATTCAGGTACTAGGGCAGAGCGATAGTTGAGCTACCCAATTTGGAGCATTGTTCGGAGATTATGAGGTAGATGCTCGGCATCCGCAGCCTACTCTTTCTCCTTCCTACTCTAAAATTTTACTTTACTTCCCAGACTTGTTGTAGTAGAGGATTTGTATTAGACTGTATCACCTCTTAGATGCTCATGACGGTTGACTCCAAATGTTGGGACTGTGTTTAGATATTCTAATCATTTTTATTGTTTTGAAATGCTTAAGAAACAGAATTATTATGAAAAATTCGGATATTTGATGTATTAAACGGAAAATCATTTTATTATTTTCAGTGAATTGGCTAGCCTAGTATCACGATAGGCGCCATCACGGCCAATACAGATATCCGCACTTCTATTAATGTGTTAATTGTGAACCTGTTAGAAATCATGTTAAGTATAAATGCTAGGCTTCGCGCCAAAAATGCTGAGACCCAAGTGGTCATATATTACTGCCTCATTTTGTGATTTATTTGATTCCATATACTCAATCCTGTTATAGCATATCATTTCATGCCTCAGTCTCAGTATTGTTAATTATATGCATATTTATCATTGTTT
>ML374031.1:30095-57342 GCA_005239525.1 Nicotiana knightiana | reverse complement strand
TTTTGGGCTGTTTTGAGGTAAGTAACGATTGTAACTCTAAACCTGAGGGTATGAAACCCCGTCATTTTATATTGTTTTGGTAAATAAGGTGACGCACATGCTAGGTGACGAGCGAGTGGGAGGGCACTGATAGGTATTGTGACTTGGTCTGTCCCGTAGCGACTATTAAGCCGCGTATTCGATTTGAAACCTTACGACATCCTGTATTTTAGAAAATTATACTTATTTATGGGCTGTGAGCCATGTTTGGGGTCTTGTGCCGACCTGTTTAGACCCTCAGAGGTACTTTTACACTATTCTCACACTATCTTGATAGAACATCTGTGAACTTAGTCATGTTTACCACTTGTTGTTATTTTCACTGTTATCACACTGCTTTGAAACTCTGAGAAGTATTTTGGGCTGAGTCCTGTGAGTTGAGATGAATTGCCCGAGTGGCTTGTGAGGATGACTGAGTGAGGCCGAGCGCCGAGTATGTGAGGATAGTTATGGATCAGGCTGCACACCGCAACAATATATATGTTATATATTACATATGGATCGGGTTGCACACCGCAACAATATATATTATATATGGATCGGGCTACACGGCGCAGCAATATACATTATATATTGGTCGGGCTGCATGCCGCAGCAATATATATATTGGATCGGGCTGCACGCCGCAACGATATAGCACTTGGGCTGAAGGAGCCCCTCCAGGAGTCTGTATTACCCCAGTGAGCGCAGTCGACTATTATATGGATCGGGCTGCACGCTNATATATATATATATATATATATTATATGGATCAGGTTGCACGCCGCAGAAGTTGTTATATGGTACCTGATGAGTGAGAGTGCTGAGTGTGAGCATTGACTTATGCGAGTAGAGTCACGAGTGACTAAGAGGATTGCCCGAGAGGCTTTATTTGTGAGCGACACTGTGCCCGAGTGGCTGATATTTCTATGAAACTACTGTTTTCACTGTTCTTTACACTGAGCCTCTTTGATAAATGTTGACCAATGTTTTATACAAGTTTAAACGGAAAAACTGGAGTTTTGTGAAATCTTTGGTAAATGTGGACTCTTTACTTGATCTATTACCTTTACTGGTACTTATTTTTATGAAACTATAAAGTTTAAATGCTCGTCACTGCACTCATGTTTTTAGATACTTTGGTTACTTACTGAATGGGCGTACTCACGTTACTCCATGCACCTTGTGTGTAGATTCAGGTACTAGGGCAGAGCGATAGTTGAGCTACCCAATTTGGAGCATTGTTCGGAGATTATGAGGTAGATGCTCGGCATCCGCAGCCTACTCTTTCTCCTTCCTACTCTAAAATTTTACTTTACTTCCCAGACTTGTTGTAGTAGAGGATTTGTATTAGACTGTATCACCTCTTAGATGCTCATGACGGTTGACTCCAAATGTTGGGACTGTGTTTAGATATTCTAATCATTTTTATTGTTTTGAAATGCTTAAGAAACAGAATTATTATGAAAAATTCGGATATTTGATGTATTAAACGGAAAATCATTTTATTATTTTCAGTGAATTGGCTAGCCTAGTATCACGATAGGCGCCATCACGGCCAATACAGATATCCGCACTTCTATTAATGTGTTAATTGTGAACCTGTTAGAAATCATGTTAAGTATAAATGCTAGGCTTCGCGCCAAAAATGCTGAGACCCAAGTGGTCATATATTACTGCCTCATTTTGTGATTTATTTGATTCCATATACTCAATCCTGTTATAGCATATCATTTCATGCCTCAGTCTCAGTATTGTTAATTATATGCATATTTATCATTGTTTTGGGCTGATTTATGCATCTGTGATCCATGTGAGTGAGATTGGAGAGTAATGACTGAGTTAGGCCGAGATCATGTTATTGAGACAGTTATAAGATCGGACTGCACACCGCATCGATACTTAAACCATGCCTTCATTATCTTGATATAGCGCTTGGGCCACTAGGGCCTCTCCGGAGTCTTTACACCCTCAGTGAGCGCATTGATATTGAGGGATGGATCTTCTCTGGGCATGGTTCTTGTCCGAAGTCAATGTTATGTGAGGGATGGATCGTCCCTGGACATGGATCTTGTCTGAGTGTTGTATATCGAGGGAGATGGATCTTCTCCGTGGGGCTGGATTGACATGTTTCCTCAGTACCGAGTGACTAAGGTCACCGATGCTTATGTACATTCTGGGAGGGACCTTCCCTGGGCCTGAGAGCCATATACGGTACTGAGTGGACTGTTGTGTGAGGGTTGTGAGCACTATGTGCACTTCACACTAGTTTCATATATTTATACGATGGCATGTAGAGTAGTCCGGCATACTTGGCATATTTTGTATATTTTCTGATAAACTGTTCGCATGTCTAAATTATGTACGTTGTTTATCGTAAATTCTGAGGTTTAGTCCGTCACTACCTCTCAGCCCATAGTTTGGGTTTTGTTACTTCTGAGTTGGTGTACTCACGTTACCCCCTGCACCTTGTGTGCAGATCCAGGTACACCGGGACCTGGTAGTGGATACTGAGCAGCTGTCAGAGTTTCTTCGGAGTCATCGAGGTAGCAGCTAGCGATCGCGACCTCGTCTTCTCCTCCTTTATCTTCCTATCGCACTTTTATTATTATAGACTATGTTGTCATTTTCCTCTCTTTTTCACATTACGATGTTATAGTAACTCGTGACTGAGTGACACTAGATCCGGGGTTGGTTTTGAAATTGTTCTTTAAATGTTTCCTTAAACTTTCAAATGGATTATTATCAGTATTTGCTTTTAAAATTTAAAATTTTCTGGAAAGTAAAGTTAGATTCAACGAAATGTGTGGCTTGCCTGATTCCACGACAGGCGATATCACGACTAAGTATTTGGGGTCGTGACAAAGTATTTCCTATACTTGTTCCATGTCTACTATTGTGCACACTTAGACAACAGGCCTATATGATGTAATATCACATGTTTTGCTAATCTAAATACCATATCTGTAGGGCTTCAACAAATTAATCAATCAGTCGTTTCTATTGCTTTTAGTACACTGCTCCTCTAGATATCATGACTATAGGATCTTAATCAACTAATCAATTAGTTTTTCACTTCGTTGTATTGCGATCCTGCCTATAGGATATTGTTACTCATCTTCGACAACGTGTCTATGAATCAGCATTGTTAACCCTGAGGTTTCCAACGGTCTAACTGCCTCCTTGCATGAACAATGTAGATGGCATGCCTATAGGTTTGTAATGCCTTTTATTTGAAAATATTTTAGCCTAAAAATTGTAATGTTTCACGTACTCTCTTGGAAATCAAAATCACCTAGAAAAACCTACCTATAGGACCTAATGACTATAATGCTTCTTAATTTTGAAACTGACTACTGCCTAATCTGCTGCGTGCATTCACTGTTTATGTGTGGGGGTTAACTTGAGTCTTTTCATTTATGTGAAGTCGTATATGTTTTGAATGTGTTCTAGTTTTATCATTTTTGAGCATCCTAAGTAGAGTCTAGAACCACCTAATAGTAGGTCCAAAGGCTCCTGGATCATAGGCATGGGACGGGTAGTGCACATGTAGGACACGCCATAGAATTGAATTAAAATTCCTTTTAAGTATATCGGGTTCGGATTGTTGTTTCGAAAGTTGGAATTGGTTCAATATGTCATTTAGAACTTGTATGCAATTTTGGGTTGATTCTGGATTTGTTGGGCTTGAATCAGACTCTTGGTTCGAAATTTAAAGTTTATGAACTTAAGAGATTGATCTTGATCGACGATCCATGGTTTTGATGTTGTTATGTGTGATTTGAGGCCTCGAATAGGTTTGTGTTATATTTTGGGACTTGTTGGTATGTTCAGACGGGGTTCCGAGGGGCTCATGTGAGTTTTGGGGTGGTTTGGACCATTTCTAGGCCATTTTTAGCTGCTGGTTTTTGGCCACATGGGTGTGCATTGTGATCGCATAGAATTGGTCGCGATGGCGGAGTGTAGAATAGAGAAAATGGGCCAGTGAATTGTGATCGTGAAAGGATTTTCACGATCGCGTAGAGGAAAATTTTGTTGTCACTGACTCGATTTTAGAAGCTTATGTCTTGCAATCTATAAGGAATTTGGAGATGATCTAAAAATAAAAGTTGTAGACCTTTGTGTCTAGTTTTCGAAAAATCAAATCGTTTGTCATTTGGAGTTTTGAACAAAATGTTATGGTTGATACGTTACAGTCTATCTGAGAAGAGTTTAGGAAGAGTTGAATGGAAGTTTGGTCATCGCAATTGCAGGGAAAAGAAGGTCGTGATCGCATAGGGTAAACTTGTCCTGGAAACATTTTTTAATAGCGATTAGGGCTTTTTATCGGGCGGATCGGGTGGTTATTTACGCTTAACGGTTTGGCTTATCGGTTATCGGCTTTTAAATGTACTAATCGGCTAGCCACCCGATAAGATATCGGGCGGATTGGTATCGGTTTAGCTATTATCGATCGGTTTATTGGCCTATTTAAATCTGTATTATGGAGGCCTATTTTGGCAACATACTGATACAATTATATGTCTGCACATACAGTGATTAGCACACATGCTGATACAATAGAAGGCATCAAGTTATAACCACATATTTGTCTTAAAAAGCCTTCAAAATTCTACTACAAATTCATTCGTCAATGTTATTAGACGTGATTTTCTAGAAACAAATGCCTTGAATCTTGATCTGGAAAAAAATGGAAAGGAGAAAACATACATTGACGATGCATTTATTTTGGCGGTAACACTTGTTAATGGGAATTGATACTCATTAATTTCGAAATAGAATATAACTATATATATATATAATGGATTAAGAGTTTATCCGATAAGAAAATTGAATAATCCGCCCCTAAACCGATAAGCCGTTAATAATAAAATTCAATTTATTCCCCATCCGTTAAATCAATAATCTGATACCAATAAGCCACTAAGCCACTTTTGAGGCTCGACTTTGAACACCCCTAATTGCGATGGCGAGGCTTTGACCGCGATAGCGAAGGGCACCTCTAGGACAATGTATAAAGTACTCTATTTTGAAGGTTTCAGACATTTTAGAATATTTTCAGCTATGGAGCTCGAATTGATGCGATTTTAGGAGATTTTAACCACATGGATTGGGATAAGTGTTTTCTACTCGGTTTTGATAATATTTCATGAATCTATCTTTATTTTTGGTATTTTATTATCATTTCAAAAGAGAAATTGGGGGTTTTTGTCTAGGTTTTCCTAAAATGAATTTTTGAGTGATGAACATCGACTCGTAGTTGGATTTGAGTGAAATTATTATGGTTGGAGTCATATTTGAATGGGTTATCGGATTTCAAGGTGCGGGCCTGGGTTTGACATTTTGGTTGACTTTGGGCTTTTGATTAAAGATTAGACCTTTATCGAATGGGTTTGTTTCCTTTGGCGTTATTTGATGTTCTAGAGTTTTTTGGCTAGTTTTGAGCCTCCCGATGTCGGTAGATGCTGATGGCTTTTCTAGAGTATTGTTTGGCTTGCTCGGTATTGGATTCGGCTTGTTCGAGGTAAGTAACGCTTCTAAACTTGGTGTTGAGGGTATGAACCCCTGAATATACGTGTTATGTGTTTGGTGTTGAGGTGAGGCACATGCTACGTGACATGCGTGTGGGCATGCACTATGTGAAACGTGACTTCTATAATTCTGTAGTATTGTGTAGTTGCCTAATCTTGTCTTTATCCATGAAATTTCTACGTGCCAGAGTAATTGAGTTGTGATGCATGTTAGAAGCTATGTTTAGGCTATATGCTTATTCTGTTGGGACCCACCGAGGTCATTTCTGCTATTGAGTTATTTGCTTAAATTTCAGTTACATACTCAGTCATATTTATTCATTTACATATCATATCTCAATCTCTGTTATCATTTGTTGCCACATCATGTTATCATTGTTCAGGCTGATTGGCATTAGATTTGTGAGCCCGAGAGACTGGAGAAATTAATGACTGAGTGAGGCCAAGGGCCCGTCTCTGAGTGATATTGATGGGATCGGGTTGCACGCTGAAGTGGGTACTATTGATTCATGATAGGATCGGGTTGCACGCCGCAGCAGATCACATTGGCTTTATATATGTTATTATTATATGGATCGGGTTGTACACCACGACAGGCCCTATAGGCTTCATATATATTATTGATGGGATTGGGCTGCAAGCCGCAACAGGCCATGATGGCTTATATTAGCGCTCGGGCAGGATCCGCCCCTCCGGAGTCTAACATACCAGCAGTGAGCGCATATTTTATTGATACATGGTGGAATCAGGCTGCGGCTATAGCAGGTATCGTACAGTGTTGAGTGACTGAGTGTGCTGAGGAATTGAGCATGATGAGTGGGAATGCGAGACAGTGAGATTGAGTACTATGAGAGTGTGAGTACGTGAGTTCATTATTGTGATGCATTGCATTGACATGTATATTTGACATACATGCATAGAATGCATTTCCTCATGCTACACAGTGTTGTGACACTCTTGACTTCACATGCACATTGACATGTAGGCATAAAGATGTACTTTCCTCATGCTATCTGAGATTGAAATATTTTATTTGTTATTGAAAGTCTTTGGGAAAAATTATAGTTTTTTGGTATACTCATACTTTGGTGATTTCGGTGAAAGATTTGGCTTTTACTATTATACTTGAAAAGCATGCCTATTTTTTCGTAATGGTGGACGAGCTAAGCATCATATTGTTGAGTTGTTTCTTGTACTACTTTTATCATATTGTTATGAGTTGTTGTTGGACTTTGATTATTGTCCAAGCTCGTCACTACGTTCGACCTTAGGTTAGGTTTGTTACTTAGAGTGCATGGAGTCAGTTGTATTCATACTACACTTCTGCACCTTGCGTGCAGATTTTGGATGCTGATATTGCTGTGTATGGCGGGAGCTGGCACAAAAGGCGTACTTGTGTTCCAGTCATAGCTGCCTCTTGTTCTTGGTAGCTTTAAAATTATTAATTTGTTCATATATATATTTCAAACAGATCATGTAATTATTTCAAACCAGCTTTTTTAAACTCTAAATCTTAGAAGCTCATGATTTATACTGCCAATCCTTGGGATTTTATATAAAAGCTCAATTATTTCACTATTTATTTTCTTAGTTAAATCTCATTTGAATAGGATTGTTGCTATTTGGATTATCTAGCGGGCTGGCTTACGTGCCATCACGACTAGTTGAATTTTGGGTCATGATACGACGTTTCTCTTTTGATACCCATTTAAAAGAGTTGTCATATGTCAAAACCCGCTTTCGAGAGAAAAAGGGGCGCGGCAGTAAATATAAAGTAGTTTTATTTCATGTATTTCCATTATATCTCTCTAGCTTAGTTAGGCCAGGCCCTGTAACTTTTTTTTTTTTTTAAACATTATTAGGGGTTATTAGGGGTGATCAAACAATCAAACTTTCAAGCAAGAAAATAATTTTTTATATTGGTGTCTCTCCCCCTCGATACCGTGTTGCTTTTCTGTAATTGCTTTCATTAATGCAATCAAATTTTCTTTCATTCTCAATTCTCTTTTTTGTTCTTTCAATTGTTCTTGATATTGATTTTCCCGTACGACATTAACAATCTCGTCTAGCACACAGAGGGGACCCCGATCGGTGGATAGTAACTACACGGACATCGATTGCTTCGCCTTACGTCGCCCTTCCAAGGAATCTTAGGAAGGCATCACGTAATAGTAAGCATGACAGTCGTATCTTATGGCTATGCTAAGGGGTTAAGATGCCAAAGGTTTCACAAAAATAGTTGTGACAAAATTAGAAAATAAGCAAGAAGATAAGTAAATATGAAAAGGGGAAAATGAATCGTGACAAACGCATTTCATGAAAAGGGGAGAGAAAAAGAGAATAGGATTTGCAGAAAAGTTTGATGACCTTTACTCAAAACGAGCTGAATAAATATGGTAGAGCAATTGTATATAGTGAAAGAAATATAGTAATTGTATCTCTCCATTAGGAAATGACCGGTTGTATCAGTGCCAAACTAAATCTGGAATTTAAGGTTCTGATTCCCTTGCTTAGTACTGCACAAATAATTTTGAGAAAAACCTTTTGGAAAACTTTAAAGAAATATTTTCACAAGTTATTACTAGATGATTCCCTTACCTGATGCCAACTCAAACATACAATATTTGCAAGTCACTACTTTAGTTGTGTTTGGTTGCTCAATTTTTTATTCAGGTACAAGCGATATCAATATTATTTATACTAAAATTGTGATTTATTTTTAAACCACACCCAATATGGAATAAAATCTCGAGATTAATATCGAGATAAAATAACAAATGATACATTTGTTCTTCTAAAAAAAATTATAAAAAGTTTATACTCATTAATATAGGGCGCACGCGCTCAAAAACGAGTAATTTAAAAAAATGTAAAGTTAAAATTGAAATTGCAATAACAGATCTTATGAATGGGAAGAAGAATTGATCACTTCGACATCTAATAAATTGGGCTAATGTCGCCTAATACTAATAAGCAAGCTTCTTCATTTTTCATACTAGCTTCTACGATTTTAGGTCATTGAGATATTATGATATAATTCAAACCCCTAACATATTATTGAGATTAACATGAATTAGTGACACTTATATCTAAAGAAAAAAAAAGAGTCTATTTAGTTCCCTTCTCGTTCCCCCGTTCATTCATTTTCAAGAAAAAGGTCTGAGGCCTAGTTATCCTGGCATGTACATAGAGTTATATACACTTTTGCATTTTGATTATATTTGAAACAGTTATGATTTTTATTTCACAATCTATTTCACATAAAATAATACGTAACTTTTCGCACCATTAAATAAAAGTATCATGTAATACCTGATACCTCTAGTGAAACATTAAGAATTTATTTTATACATACTGATTGCATTATGAGATGTAATTTATAATTACCTTTCAAGTGATATACATTAAATTAATGACTGGGGGGAGGGAGTTGAGGGAAGTAAGTTAGTTGGCCACGAGTTAATATTTTTTTTGTTGTAGGTTTGTAGTATATAGATAATTATCAATTCTAAATATAAGGATTGCAGGTTGAAATAATTTTTTTTTTAAAAAATTGGTCATCCAAATCTTGTAAAATTAATCGGATATTACTGTGAAGGAAAAGAGATCTTGTTTGTATATGAACACATACATACGAGAAATATAGTAATTGTATCTCTTCTTTTCAAAAGTAAGCACATCGATCTTATCTTATTCCTATGCTAAGGGGTGATGATGACACTGGGTTCACAAAAATAAAATGTGAAAGAGATGAAAAAGGAGCAAGAAGAGAAGTAAATATGAAAAGGAAAAAGGGGAATATGACCAAAGCATTCATAAAAAGGGGAAAGAGGAAGAGAATAGGATTTGCACAAAAGTTTGATGACATTTACTCAAAGTGACCTGAATAAATATGGTAGTCATTGTATATAGTGAAAGAAATATAGTAGTTGTACCTCCCATAAAAGATGGGCGTTTGAATCAATGTTAGACTAAATCTGTAATTTAAGGTTCTAATTCCCTTGCTTACTGCATAGACAATTTTGGAGAAATAACTTTTGCAAAACTTTAAAGAAACATTTGTGCATATTATTACTAGATGGTTCTTACCTGATGTCAGCTCAAATGTACAATATTTGAAAATCACGACTTAGTTGTGTTTGGTTGGCCAATTTTTTATTCCGGTACAACTAATATTAATATTACTTATTCCAAAATAGCAATTTATTTCTAAATCACACTCGATATGGAATAACAATCTCGAGATTAATAATATTGAGATAAAACAACAAATGATACATTTGTCCTTCTAAAAAATATTTCATAAGAAGTTTATACTCATTAATATAGGGTACACGGGCAATCCGCGTGCCCAAAGACTAGTAATTTAAAAATTTAAGGTTAAAATTTGGAATTGCAACAACATGTTTTATTGTGAATAGGGAAAAGAATTGATCATTTCTGCATCTAATAAATTGGGCTAATCTCGCCTAATCTAATAAGCAAGCTTCTTTATTTTCTATACTAACTTCTACGATCTTAGGTCATTGAGCTACTCTGATATAACTCAAACTCATAACATATTATTTATATTAACAAGAATTTATGGCACTTATATTCAAAGAAAAAAGAATCTATTTAGTTTTCTTCTCTTTCCCCGTCATTCATTTTTAAGAAAAAGGTCTAAAGCCTAGTTATTGTAGCACATATATAGAGTTATAGACGCTTTTGGATTTTTATTGTATTTGAAATAGTTATGATTCTTATTTCACAATCTATTTCACATAAAATAATACATAACTTTTCGCACCACTAAATAAAAGTATCATGTAATACCTCTAATAAATTATTAAGAATTTATATGTACATATTGATTGCATTATTAGATGCTATTTATAATTATCTTTCAAATGATATACACAAAATTAATAGTGGGGGGAGGGGTTTGAGGGAAGTAAGTTGGTTGGCTACGAGTTAATATTTTTTTTGGTTGTAGGTATGTAGTATATAAATAATTATTATTTACTTAATATAAGATTGCAGGCCGAAGTAAACTTTTTGAGAAAATTTTGGTCATCCAAATCTCGTAAAATAATCGGATATTGCTGGGAAGAAAAAGAGATCATGCTTGTATACAAACACATATAGAAGAGAAATATAGTAATTGTACCTTATCTTTTCAAAAGTAAGCACGACAGTCTTATCTTATACCTATGCTAAGGGGTTATAATGCCACAGGTTTCACAAATGGAATGTGAGAGAGATGAAAAATAAGCAAGAAGAGAAGTAAATATGAAAAGGGCAAAGGGAACGTGACAAAAACATTCCATAAAAAAGGGAAAGAGGAAGAGAATAGGGTTTGCACAAAAGTTTGATGGTCTTTACTCAATGTGAGTTGAATAAATATGGAGAGCCATAGTATATAGTGAAAAAATATAGTAATTGTACCTCTCCATTAAAAAATGGGCAATTGGATCAATGTTAGAATGAATCTGGTATTTAAGGTTCTAATTTGTACATATTATTACTAGATGGTTCCTTTACATGATTCTAGCTCAAGTGCACAATAGTTGTAAATCACTACTTTAGTTGTGTTTGGTTGCCCAAATTTTATTCCGGTACAAGCGGTATAAGTGTTATTTATGCTAAAATTGTGATTTATTTTTAAACCACGCTCGATATAAAATAAAAATCTCGAGATAAAACAACAAAAGTTACACTTGTCCTTCTCAAATATATTTTATAAAAAGTTTAAACTCATTAATATAGTGTACACATGCAACGCGCGTGCCTAGAGACTAATGATAGCATTTTCAAAAGTATTGAAAAATAATCTGGGGAATGAATAGTTAATGATAAGGATAAAACCATAAATAAAATAAAAAATTTACTTTCTTTTGATTTAATATAGTGGACAAGTAAAAGTAAAAATATATTTTTAGTTTAGTGGACAAGTAAAAGTGAATGGAAGGAGTATGTAAAAAGTTTAAAAAAATAAGTTAAATCTTCAATCAAGAGGTTGAGCCTTGAACTCCGGCGGAGGTTACGTGTCAAGGGTCTTTGATTTCATGCTCCTGAAGATAGGTATCAAACGTGAGATGTCGTGTGTTCATACTTCGCGCCGAAGATGAACGAGCTAAGCGATCTGCCGAAGCCATGCGATGTAAAACTACATCGTTAGGAGAGCGTTCCGCCTTAGAGAGAAGCCTCCACGCGAGCGGTGGTGGATGAAGTGGTAGCGAGAATGTTCGCTTGATTAACACAAATATTGGTGATAATCCACTAAGGGTTCTCCTCAAGATTTGTCCACGGAGAGTGAGTTACGTGTAACGACCCGACCGATCGTTTTGAGAGTTAGAGCCCCGATCCCCTAATAATTACATTCCCCACATTTGTTTCTGCTTTTGGGATTTGCCAGAGTGATTGGTTGTGGAATTCAGAGAATTTTGAGACACTTAGTCCCTAGATGTGAGTTTAAGTCTTAGAATTTAGACCGTAGTCGAAATTGTGTAAAGACGGTTCCGGAATAAAATTCCATCGATTCCTTAGCTCCGTTGAGTGATTTTGGACTTAGGAGCGCGTTCGGAATGTATTTTGGAGGTTTGTAGTAGATTTAGGCTTGAATTGGCGAAAGTTGAATTTTCCGCGATTTCGACCGGTAGTGAAAATTTGGATATCGAGTCTGGAATGGAATTCCGAAAGTGGTTGTAGGTTCGTAATGTCATTTGTGACCTGTGTGTGAAATTTGAGGTCATTCGGACTAGGTTTGATGTGTTTCAGCGTCGTTTGTAGAATTTGGAAAATTCTAAGTTCTTAGGCTTGAATCCGTGCTCAAATCATGTTTTTGATGTTGTTCGAGGTGGTTTGGAGGCTCGACTAAGTTCGTATGGTGCTATAGGATTGGTTTGCAGGTTTAGTTGAGGTCCCGGGGGGCCTCGAGTGTGTTTCAGATGCTTAACAGAATGAAATTGGACTTAGGAAAAATCTAGTGTCTATGTTGTTTCTGGTGTTTCACACATGCAGAGGGGAGGCCGCATGTGCGGACGAGAGCTCGTAGATGCGGAATTTGGGCCTGACCAGCTGGGCTCCCAGGTGCGGCTGGTTGTCCGCAAAAGCAGAATCGCAGATGCGGCCCAGTGGTCGCAGGTGCGGCCCCAGCCCAAGTAAGTGGACTTTGCACCTACAATGGTTTGTCCGCAGGTGCGGAAATCACTAGGTTGAAGATGGCAGATTCGAGGGTTATTTCTCATTTTCACCCAATTCGATGTTTAGCTCGGGATAAGGCGATTTTGCAATGTTTTTGAAGAGGAAATCAGTGGGTAACGATTCCTAACCCTAATTCGTTTATATTTCATCAATTTATAGTAATTTTCTCCATTTAATCAATGAAATTGAGTGAAAAAAGTGAGAATTTGGGGGGAAATTTCCCTGATCGAATTTTTGGATTTTGATTGGGTTTTAGGCGTTTGAATTTGATAATTTTTGGACGAGTGGTCTCGTGAGTGGATGGGTGTTCTAAATTGATAAATTTTACCCGATTCCGAGTCATGGGCCCGAGGAGCTTTTTGTGTATTTTTCCTATTTACATTCCTCAACTTCGAATTCATTAGCTAAAGTAGTTACTTGTAGTATTATTTACATTATGCAATTGATTTGATTAGATTTGGATCATTCGGAGTTGGATACTCGTGGCAAGAGCGTGATATCGGATTGATTTGAGCGGTTCGAGGTAAGTGACTTGTCTCACCTTGTGTGTGTGTGAGGGGGGGGGGGGGGGGGGGTTCTCTTAGAATGTTTTGGTGTTATTTGATGTGTGAGTGCGTGTACGTGAGGTGACGAGTACGTACACGGGCGATTGTTGTAAAAATTCTGTTTCCCTTCTAAGTCATAAACTTTTTTTCATTTGTTAAATTGCACTACTATTTTAATTGCTTATGTTAGATTAGGAAAGCATGCCTTCGTGTTTAATTTGTCTATTTGAAATTATGTGCAACATGTTTATGTAGATCCCTATTTTTCGTTGATTGTGTTTAGTCTAAACTGTATAATTCGATGTTGTACTGTCATATCATCTTGAGCTGCATATTTACTTTGGGACTACGAATGTATTCCGGGAGATCCCCGTGTATTGCATATTTACTTTGGGATTACGAACGTATTCCTGGAGAACCCCCTGCACTGCGTATTTACTTTGGGACTACAGACGTATTCCAGGAGATCCCTTTGTATTGTATATTTACTTTGGGACTACATGCATATTCCGGGAGATCCCATTGTCTTTCATATTTACTTTGGGACTACAGACGTATTCCGAGAGATTTTCCAGCACTACATATTTATTTTGGGACTACGAATGTATTCTGGAAGATCCCCATGTACTGCATAATCATTTTAGAACTACGAGACGGTATCCCGGGAGATTCCCTGTTGCGTTTATCTTGTTCTGAGCCGAGGGCTCCCTTAACTATTACATTTTGAGAATTTTTTTGATTGTTTAATCGTAAAATTTATTTATATCCTTTACTGCTTAATTCATTATATTTACTCCGATAGGGCCCTGACCTGACCTCGTCACTACTCGACCGAGGTTAGGCTTGACACTTACTAAGTACCATTGTGGTGTACTCATGCCCTATCCTGCACATATTTTTCGTGTGCAGATCCAGGTACGAGCTATCAACCTCGGATTTAGTGCGCACTTGCTGATCCCAGGAGACTTCAAGGTATTTATGCTCGCGTCTGCAGATCCTCGGATTCCCCTTCTATTCCCTCGTATAGAGATTTTCTTTAGTATTCTTCAGACAGTTTTTTTTGTATAGAGCTATATAGATTTTTAGAAGCTTGTGTTTCACGATATTTCGAATTTTGGGAGATTTTTATTGTATATGAGTCGAGTGGCACTACTCTTGTTATTTAAATTCATGTTGTTTTATCTTTTATTGTGGTGTTGTCTTTAATTTTCCACAATAATAGGCTTACCTAGTTGTAAAAATCAGGTGCCGTCAGGATACCTTTTGGAGGGATAAATTGGATCGTGACATACGGCCTGAGATCAGGCCGAAAGGCGTAGTCGATGGACAACACATGAATATTCATGTACTACCCTTTTTTTGACTAATATTATCCCATTATTAGGAAACAATATTTTTTTTTGGTCATTGGCCCATCATAGAGCTCCTACTCGAGGTTATTTTTAAATTACAATTATAAGTTAAATGTTAAATTTGAATATTTTTTCTTTAAAAATTTGGAGACGTAGAATCATCTATTCTATTTTGACACTCCATTAATAGTAAAAATACGAACGAACCAAAAATATAATAAATGACAAAATCGAACCATTCAAATAGTACATGATAAATGTGAACATCTTTTCCTCTATAATACTAACACTAAGCTGGCGAGCAATTTTTTGACAACCTACTTTTGCAAAATGTTTTGAAAAGTATATATTTCTACAACTTATTGACGGTATTTAATATATAAATGACAAAATTTCATATTATTCCCCTACAAAAGACAAGAAAAAATAAAGTAAATGCTAATTTAGTACAAAAACGTTTGGGCTTCAGGCCAATGGGCCGAAGTCATATGGGCCTTAAAGGTCCAAACATTTAACTAGGGTTTCAGTTCCATATTTGAACTTCAAAGTAGTACTCTTTTGCTCACAACACCTTCGTCTCACCTCCTCAACCCCTAACGCCGGCGGCGGAGGCTAATCGAAGAACAACTATGGTAAAATTCAATAACTTCTAAGTTTTCATTAGACCATATTTTACATTTTTTTTCATTTTCTGTTTCTTTTAATTGCATTATTATATACTAATATTATCTAAAGCAATCGAGATTTGGAAGAACAAAGGCAGAATATGCTAGATAATTACAATGGGAGTGGTGACGTTCAGTTTTTTTTTTTTTTTTTTTTTTTTATAAAATATTTATTTGTTTTGAGTTTTTTCATTTAGTTTTTGCACACAAAAAAGGTTTGTTGTTTAAAAAAATTACAACTATCTAAACTTATTAAAGTTTTTCATGCATTTTTTGTACTGTGTATGCTAGTATTTGCTGTCTGAAAGAATAGCAAATTGTGATTTTAGTGTTATTTCTCTTGTTTATGGCCATAATATTATTGTTCATATTTTTATCTGTTTTATCTTATTGAGATATGCGTAGTTTTGATTTCGTGATTTTTTATCTCCTTTTTTGGTCTCTCTTTGAAAATGTTAACAAAAATGTT
The DNA here is from genome assembly GCA_005239525.1 of Nicotiana knightiana. NCBI lineage: Eukaryota > Viridiplantae > Streptophyta > Magnoliopsida > Solanales > Solanaceae > Nicotiana > Nicotiana knightiana. The sequence continues at coordinate 41,577 of ML374031.1, read as the reverse complement.
TTTTTTGTGGGAATTTGAAAATGTATCTCTGTGTATCAGAATGTTATTATGAAAATTCATTTCGGATTGGAGCTAGATTTTTATGACAACATATCCCTAGAGCTGATTTAGGGTTTTAACATGATTAATTCAACCTTTAAGGTTCTTATCATTGAACTTATTGTACTTTTAAGTTTATGGGGGGTTGAGTGTAGATGTCTATTAAAATATTATAGGGTTTCCCCCATGTATTTATGTTGTGTTAAGAATATTTGGTTTTAGCTGAACCCTTAATTTATGAACTCCATCCTCCACTGCATATCCCCAAGGGAATTGAACCACTTCACAATTCTATTTTAGATCTACAGTTAAGCTTATGTTCCTTACTTGACCTTCCAATAGCATTGCTAGTTCTCTTTTGGGGAATTTCTTTATTTTCTGGTTGAGTTTTGACATTGTTGCTGAATTATGTTACAGGCCTTCATCAAAGTCCAGAAGACGAGGGCTTACTTTAAGCGTTTTCAGGTTAAATTCAAGAGAAGGAGAGGTAAAGCTCTATTTTCCAGTCATCATTTTTTTGTCCGTTCTCAATCTTGTTTGCAAGTAAAATATCACTAATTTCAACGTTTTGCTACGGTGTAGAGGGAAAGACTGACTATAGAGCCAGGAATCGACTGATCAATCAGGACAAAAATAAGTACAACACACCAAAATACCGTTTTGTTGTCCGATTTGTATCCTTCCTAATACAGTTTTCTGCCCTTTTTAACTTGCATAGCATCTACTTAATTACATTGCTATTTCTTTCATAGGATGATCTGCCTTCGCATTTTGTCCACAGAACGTTTCCTTATTACCGTGGATTCATTGAATGTCATGTTGAACGTTCATGACTTGATTAATTATGGATGTTTTGATAATCATTTATCTGTGACGTCGGGAGGTGAATGTTCCTAGTTTATCTTAACATTTTCTCTAGACTAACAAGGACATAGTTGCACAAATTGTGTCTGCTAGCATCGCCGGTGACATGATTCTTGCCTCTGCGTATGCTCGTGAGTTGCCTCGTTATGGACTTAAAGTCGGACTGACAAACTATGCTGCTGGTACTTACACAAAGCTATTCAATTTGTTTGTTGTCCCTCCTGAAATTCTGTTCTTTATTTATAAGTAATACATCTTTTAATGCTCAATTTAGCATACTGTACTGGACTTCTCTTGGCAAGACGAGTTCTCAAAAAGCTTGAAATGGACGAAGAGTATGAAGGAAACCTTGATGTAAGTAGTAGCTGTGGCTGCACAGTACTTGCTTTTATGTCTGACTTTAATTTAATTACACATCGTTACAGGTCAATGGGGAGGATTACACTGTTGAACCTGCTGAAAGCAGGAGGCCTTTCCGTGCTCTCCTGGATGTTGGCCTTATAAGAACCACTACAGGCAATCGTGTTTTTGGTGCTCTCAAGGTATTATCCTGCTTCTGCTTTTGGTTCCTTGTCACCTAGTTAAAGTCTATACATCATTACGCCACACTGCTAATTTTAGCTTTAATTCAAAATTTTAGTTCGTGAAACAGCAGCATTTATGGTTTTCATGAATTGTTCAAAAATAGACATTAGCGCTGGTTATTTCCATCTCTGAGGAAATAAAGCAATATTTTTTGTTTGTCCGATTTTAAAAAATGCTTGGGCTATTGGGCTTTCTTAGCATGTTGGTTTGGTTGTATAATTATGAGAGTACTACCTCTGCTGTTTGGAGGATAGTTTTGTCATTCATTTTAAGGTTTAAGGTGCATTTTAAGGTCATGTAACCTTTAACTCTGTCTATCTGCATTATTCCATATAAAAACAAAAATAAAAACTCTGCCTATCTTTTGACTTTTAACAATGTCTATCTGCAATGTTGATTGTCGGATCAGGGTGCATTGGATGGTGGGATTGATATCCCTCATAGCGAGAAGAGGTTTGCTGGATTTGGCAAGGATTCCAAGCAACTTGATGCAGATGTTCACCGCAAGTATATCTATGGTGGCCACATTTCTGCATATATGAAAGTGAGAAGTATTTATATTTGAATCTTTTGTAATTTGTGACTATTGTAGATTCCATGGGTAGGTAGAGGGATGTTGATCTTTACTGTTATGGAGGCTTCTTATTACTCCCCGTCTCTAATATGCCCGACCTTTGTTTGCAGACATTGATGGAAGATGAACCTGAGAAATACCAGTCACACTTTAGCGAGTACATCAAGACGGGTCTTGAGGCAGACGATCTCGAGGAGATGTACAAGAAGGTTCATGCTGCTATACGTGCAGATCCAAGCTCAAAGAAGTCCGACAAGCAACCTCCTAAGCAGCACAAGAGGTTTGAGATTTTTTTGTCTATAGTTTACTTGATCGATCGTTATTAGCCTTTGAACATCATTTATTTCTGCGAACCTTTATCAACTGGTACATTAGTTCTTTGGTCTCCGATTTCTACACGATGCTTGGAATCTAATGGCTGAAAATCTTTTGCTGAGTATGAAATTCTATCTTCTTTTCTCACTTTAGTCATTTTGGGGCTGTTCTGCAGGTACAACCTTAAGAAGCTAACGTATGACGAGAGGAAAGCTAGGTTGATCGAAAGACTCAATGCTTTGAATGCTGCTGCTGGAAATGATGATGAGGAGGAAGACGATGATTAGTTTACTACATAACAAGAATTTTGGATTCTTGTCGCTTATGGTTTTCTATTATATTTTTCTTTTCTTGTTTTCTACTAAGTAGAAATATCAGTTTTGCATGCTTAGTAGAATGAGACTTCACCAAAGTGACGATGTATGAGATTATATTTTGCTTCATCTGTTTATTCCATTGAGTTTTAACTTCTTTACATTCACACGTATTAGAAGTTTTACACTGTCAAGTCGACAAAAGGATAACTACCAGTACTCGTGATAGTAGAACGAGTTTTCTGAAAATAAAGCAAGTAACTCGTAATATCGAATTAAACTATACTATCAGTGTCAAATTGCTTATACTGTTGGTGTATATTTAAATCGTATTCTATTTGGTTAAATGACTTAGAATAAGACAATTTAATAATAACAACAAAAGATGTATGCAGTTTTACCCCTTAGAAGGACAGAAATGATAAAAATCCCAAAATAGCATAGAAATTGTTTAGATGTAAAGGCAACAAATAGCAACATGACAAGATAAAATGAGGAGACCGAAGCCAAGGTAGCAAGTACAATAAGGGGTCGTTTGGTTAGGAAATAAGTTATCTCATGATTAATTATTTTAGGATTAGTTATTTCACTCTTTCATGGGGATAAAAAAACACTACAATCCCAATATAACTAATCTCGAGATTAGTTATGTCATGATTTTATCCCAACCAAACGTGGGATAAACTTATTTCAAATTTAATTCCGGGATTAGCCTTGGTGGGTATCGAGGGAGGGGGTAGAGGTAGGCCAAAGAATTCTTAAGAGAGCAGTGATTAGGCGAGAGTGGCGCAACTGGAGCTTAGTGAGGACATGACCCTTGATAGAAAGATATGATGGTCGAGTATTAGAGTAGTACGTTAGCAGGTAGCCGAGCGTTCTCCCTATGTCTTCTCAGTTCTATAACATTAGTGTCAATATGATATTTCTTTATTCTTAGAGTGTTATTATTGCTTAGGGCTCGTTTGGTACGAGAGATAAGACCTCCTAACAAGGACTTTTGTACTTCTCGTCCTAACATGTCTGAACCATCTCAATCTCGTCTCCCACATCTTATCCTCCACGGGGTCACACCCACTTTTTCCCGAATAACTTCATTCTTAATCATATCTAACCTAGTAACAATTCTACTTAAACGTCTTTCTCTTTTTGACTTTATCAAGTCTGATTCAAACATTAGCCCTATCTCAACAGAGGCGAATCTAAAGTTGCGGCATTGGATTCATCTGAACCTAATATTTTCGACGTGAATTAAGCTCTATAAGTAAAAATTCATAAAAATTACAACAAATAGTAGATACAAATTCATAATTTAAGAACACAAGAGCCCATAATTTAAAAAATATAACGAATTTAATGCTAGAAATTTGTAAGTTGAACCCATCGAACTTAAATTTTGATATATCAATGTGTCTTTGGATCAAGGTCATATTGAAATAAATATCAAGGACAATTCAATGGCCAATACGTTATAATTTGAACATTAATATCACACGTTCGACATTTAATAACTAATTGGTTTTATTACTCCTTTGGTTTTATTAGTCCAATCAAATTTCTATTAAATACTTGAAATAAATAACTTTATTGGTTTTATTAGTCCAATCAAATTTCTACTAAATACTTTGAAAAAAATAACTTTCCTAAATGGCGCCACAAGAAGAAAGAATTTTCCTAAATGGCTTTTTTGGCAAATAAATCATTTCTAAATATATAACTTTACCATTTAAAAAATAAGAAAAATAAGAAAAAACCTTTCCTAAATGACGCAAAACTCCATCTGAACACTAATAAAAATAATAATACGTAATAGGTTGAGGCTATAATTAAAAATAGAGGTCCATTTTCCCTCTTTCCTGAGCCATTAGCCAATAGCGTCTCAACTCCGCGAAACGGGAAAATTAGGGTTTTTTTTCCAGTTCAATAAAGATCCTTAGATCCAAATTCATTCTAAAATTGCTAAACCCTAAATCATCAAATTCTTCTATATACTCGATTTCCTTCTTCAATTGGAGAATAAACGAGTTTCGTGCTTCGTCGGAACCCTAATTTACGTCTCGGAATCGAGTATGCTTTTCTTCCTCTATATTGTATTTTGGAAATTTGGAGTCCTCTTTTTGTTGTATTCTTGAAAATCTGAATTTCTTTTTTGTTGTATTATAGTTGTCTCTTATATATGAACTCTGAGATTTGATTGATACGGGAATGTGTCAAATGATGAGAATTTGGAACTATAATTTTAAACACATCTTTACCAAACTCAATATAATATCAAGTCAAGCATTCTATGCTTGAACTCCGCACTAGTAAAAGCAGGTCATGTTTATCATGTAGGAGGGAGTATTTGGAAGATACTGAAATCGACGAGCTCTATTGTTTCACCATTTTGGTTATTTACATTCGTTAATTTGTATATATCTGTTTTTTTGATAAGTAAAGTAATTTAGTTATAGTATCTAGGAGGTGCAAAATATGTATAATTTGTATTTGCATTCTAGTCCCATAAGTAGAGTAAACCATTGCTTGGCTAGATAGTTGTGTACAATTGTCTTATGCCCCAATACTTTCCAGGAAATAATGCATTATTCATGTGCTGGGCGCTAATTGATGGATCCAGACAGCAAGACGTTTGGAAGAGGTATGATTCTTACAGTGATTTCCCAACAGTCTCTTTGCATGTTAGGGTAAAATGACTACTGTAGACATTTGACTCTACTTGGGTCATTATTGCATGCCTAGGTTTTGATTCAAGGTGAAATGCATTGTGCTCCCTCCGTTCACTTTTACTTGTCCACTTAAAAATATATTATCACTTTTACTTATCCATTTTAGCAAATCAAGAGAGTCAAATTTTCTTTCATGTTTTTACCCTTATCATTAAGTATTTATTCCCCAAATCATTTCCCAAAACTTTGAAATGTTATTATTATTATGGGTATTATAGTAAAATATGTACTTCGTTTATTTTTTCTTAAGGAGAGTGCAAAGTCCATTGTAGGCAAGTAAAAAATGAACGGAGGGAGTAGTTGATCAGTACTACTATGTGAATTTCCTGCGTGATCTATTTGCTCTGGAGTTTCTGTTTTCTGTTTCCTTTTTTTTCCTTTTGTGGTGCTATTGTCTTTACTTTCAGGAAGTAGGAGTTAATGATTTACTGCCGACTTATATTTTCCAATTTCATTTTCATTCCAAGAATGAAACAACTGTTGTTTATTTAACAAAAGAAAATAAAAATACAAGTTCTGAAGCTTTTGGAAGCAATGTGTTATCCAGCTTCTTCCTTCAACATTTGGATGATGTTGGCTGTTAGAGTTATGTTCTTACGGTTACGACTTCAGTAATAAGATCTCACAAATAACTAAAAGTTTATTGAAGCCTTGCCAAAGTGGTTCACAGTTTGCAAACAGTTAAGGTGCTGTAAAAGCTGTGATTGCCAAAAAAGAATATTGGGCTTAGTTTGTGAAGCATAATCAAACCAAAAAAGAGAAGATTTTAGTACTTAGCATTAGTTGTTCTGATATTGGAGGTGACAAATGAAGATAATACAGAAAGCAGAGGAGAGAGATTAATAATATTGCATGTTCCAGTATAACGAGTTATAATATTGGAAGTGATAAGTGGAAGTAATACAAAACACAGAGGAATTCAAAGTATGGTATTGTGAGTTGCGTAGCAGACTTACCATTTGGCAATAAATTTCAGATCTGACTTTAAATAGTAGTGAGTCCTTTGCCTTATGTTGCATGTTTGTTCGAAGATATATTTGTAAAAATTGTGACCCATCTCTCAGATTTCATATGAAGAATTTAAAAATAAAGCATTTGACACCCTGATCTTCTTCTCCTTAATTTCTCTTCATTTAAATAAAGATATCATTGGCTTACTGTGGTTGATTGGTCCAAATACATTATTAGGGCCAAGAGAACTTACAGGTGCTGTGGATCTTATCACTCACTTCAAGTTGTTGGCTCATCACGAGTTCTTCTGCAAGAAGCCTCTTTCATTGTCAATTTCAGATACACATTATCTTCACAATGTGGTGGGAGACACAGAAATTAGGAAAGGGGAAGGAATGCAGTTGGATCAGCTTATACAGGATACTTCGTCTTCAAAAGAGTCAAATTCACGCATCCATTCATTCGACTTAGATGTTCTTAGAGAAGCTTTTCAACTACGTGAAACAGCTCCAATTGATCTGCCTCCTGTAAGAAATCTACTTTGGAAGCTTGAGTTATATACATCTGATTCAGCATATTTAAGAAACCCTTTTAATCCTTTCTGATCTCTGAAGCTGGAGACCGTGAACTGGATTTTTTTCAAACCCTGTGCTTTTGTATATTGCCAATTTGCCTGTTCCAGTAATTGCTGATCAATATTTTTGGTGTTTCATAGTCTGAGAAAGGGATTCCCACTGTAGCTGGAAAGTCTAAAAGTGAGTCGAAAGAAAAGGAGAAGAAGCATAAAAAGCACAAGGATAAAGACAAGGAGAAGGACAAAGAGCATAAGAAGCACAAACACCGTCATAAAGATCGAAGTAAAGACAAGGATAAAGAGAAAAAGAAAGATAAAACTGGGCATCATGATTCTGGTGCGGACCATTCAAAGAAACATCACGAAAAGGTCTGCTACTAGCAAACTTTAAGAGTTATGCAAATACGATGATTCTCCTGGCATGTGGTATACTGTGAATATCATGTGGTTCTTTCATATTCTTTCTCAAGAAGTTTAGAAGACTGGTTCAGAGTAAAGCCACTTAATAATTTGCTCAATGTTGTGTTTACTGAAAATGACATTACTTAAAACTGACAGTAGTACTTTTTTAGTAGGCGCCACTAGAATCCTGCTGTTCCTCTTGCTTTCGTGAACTTTCACTACATCGTTTGTGATGTAGCTTATAAGTTGCATTTATGGGATTCCAGTAGAATAGAATTTAGGGCATAAGGTTTAGTTTTCTAGGAATATCTTGCTCAGAGTTTGTGGAACCAATTGTTGTTTGACTTTCAGTTTTCAGTTACTGCGGCAAAAAATAGCCGTTTGATTTAGTTTAACAAGATTTTCTGTACGCCGTCATAAATTTGACTCGTCTTTTGCTTGTAATAGTAGCTTCAAGTCCGAGTTTGTTGATTTCTCTCATCCTACTGTATGCTACATAGTGAATTTGTGAGAAGTTGACAATCTTAATTTTTCTTTATGTGAGAAATGTGGTTAACTTTTTTTGTTTGACTTGAGGTCTTGGCCTAGTGGAGCTTAGCAATTGTACTGGCTTGCTGGGATCACTTCTTGCTGTAGAAATTCAGCCCATATTTGCAACACTTGTAGGACTTTAGCAAATTAGCTAAAGTGGCAATTGACTGTATTAAATGTGAATATGTGATTATACTTTTGTATGACCTCACTGATTATGATCTTTCTGATGATATCAGAAAAGGAAGCATGATGGTGAGGAGGATGTTAATAATGTTCACAAACACAAGAGAAACAAGGTAAGATAATAGTGTTCTATATGATTTTTGCAAATGTTAAGTTTGTTTCTGAGCTCATTTTATGAAGGTGGTCTTTTCACTGTATTGAGACTGTATCTTCACCTTAATACTAATGGTGATATCCTTACATCTTGAAATGTTGCAGCACAAGAGCTCAAAGATTGATGAAATTGGTGCTATAAGGGTTGCAGGCTGAAGTTTTGGCATGTACTACTTTAATTATTGTCCTCAGGTGTTGCAGTTAAGAATTTGGAGGGATCCTTTGCTTACTTTTGTGAAATATCTGAGGTACAGAAGTTCATATCCTGCCATATCCCACCAATTGAAGAGCTTTATGGCATGCCCAAGTGTTCCATCTGTGCTATCTATTATACATGGTCCATATCATACTTGCACCTGCATTACAATTTTTCGCTTTTTCGGGGGAAAAGTAGAACATTGACTAGTTATATGCGTCAAAAGCCGTTTGGGCAGCCTTTTTCAGGCCATTAGGTGCTCATGAGGTTCGTGTTTACGACTAAAGAAGACATGCTTTGAAGTATTTCAGATATTGAACGATTTGCATTTGTTGGATAAAAAGCAGTTTCCTACATGAGTTTTTAGTGTCCCTTGAGCTTATCAAAAAAGGAGAAGGAAGTTCTTTGTGCCTGTTGGTATATATTCTGTTGCAGAATGGAAGGGTTTATGAGCTATTAAAAAATAAAGTAATAAATGGAAGAGTTACTGAGGGATAATGTTCCTTGCAGATGTATTTTTTCCAATCCCAGAATGGGCGAAATATAATGTTCATCACAAACAAGTTAATTAAAAAGTAATAACAAGCACATAGTATCATTAATCTTCTCATTAGTTGTTAGAGTTCTATTACATCATTTATCTGCATACCTGTTCCAGACCCCACGTGTTGGGATTAAACTTGGTTTGTTGTTGTAGTAGTATATCTGCATACCTGTTCCTTTTTTGTGTGAGGATGTACCAAGTTTATTTGCCGCTGCATTCTGTTGCTAGTATATACTTTTGTTGTTTTTTAACCAAGAGCGAATAGAATAGCTCATCATAGTATTTGTTTTGTCATGTGTTGCATAATGTTTCTGTTTCTCTTTTCCATGCAGAATAGCTCTGGACTAATTAAAGAATGCCAAGAGGGTGAATTCACCTGTTGAAGTAGATTTTAGTGAAAGGTACAAACTGCTGAAAAAGAACCTCATTGTATCATATTAAAATGGCTTCTTTAGTTGGCAATGACATTGAAAACCTTGATCCATTCTTTTGGTTGTAGTGCCTTATGATGATTAATTATTCTTTCAGTCCTTCCCCATCTTTCAGCGGCTCTAATCTCGATTTTTAGTCTTAACCAGTTGCAGCATTGGGTAATAAAAAAGCATTGAAGGTTGAGTGTTGGTCAGGTCTCCTGTTATTTTTTGAGCTTGAGTGCGACTCATCGGCGTTTAAATGTTGAAGGAGGGAGAGGGAGGGGGGAGGGGGGGGGGCAGGACTAGGTTTTCAAGGATGTGGGAATGTGTGTTGTATTAGGACTAGTTGCTAGGGTTGAAGTTTTTGCTGTATATCTAGGATAAAATGAAATCAAGCTTTAGATTGTTGTGCTCCAGGACTTTTTAAAGCTAATTGTTAATGTATCACTAGTGATAAACATGTAAAATTTTGGTATTTTCTCTAATATTTTGTAGCTGCAGTTTTCTAATATTAGAACTTGTGAATTCTTGTTTTATTACTCAACTTTATTGAACTGAGAATCCAAGGCATGAATGAGTCATAAATGACGCAATTTATAGGATTTCATGTCGTTCAGCTTTTCAGTGAGTCATAAATGGCCTTGCGTTGGAAAAGGTATTACCAAGCAATTTTGAAGATTAAGTTTCCCTCCTTGTGTATTTATTCAGGCCTCTATGTAACATTCATTTTTTATAATAGCACTTTACAATTTTCACTATAACGGTCAAGTTCTTTTTGTAACTAATTTTTCATGTTATGTTAAAATATATGTTCTTTATAACAACACTTTACTATAGCAACCAAAAAGTTGTGGAACAGATGAGGCTGTTATGGAAAGGTTTGACCGTAATATAGGTGTTAGAAGTTGAAGTTTCCCTCTTTGTGTATACATAGACAGAGGTCGATGCAATATAGGGTGTGTTTGGTATGACGAAAAATATTGTCCGGAAAATGTTTTCCCATTTTCTACTATTTGCTTGCATAAAATAGTTTGGAAAATGTTTTCCTAGATATTACATTTTCCTGAAATTGGAGGAAAATGACTTCCCTAGAAAAAGTTAAGAAAATATTTTCCAAAAACTCCACCTACTCTCACATCTAACCCCAACCGCTCTCACATATATTTTCTTTTTTTTGCAGTTTATAGGTTCGAAATTTACGTGTTCGGAAATTTATGTGTTTGGAAGTTTGTAGGTTTAGAGTTTACGGGTTCGAAAGTTTAGCGGTTCAGAAGTTTATGAAGTTTGTGGGTTCGGAAGGTTGGTTCGATACTTTATGTCTTCATGTTTATTGTATCTGAATTATAATTTATGAATACTCTTGAGACGTTTTCCTTAATTTACGTATCAAACACCAAAAAATGAGTAAGAGTACTAGTTTTCAAGAAAACATTTTCCGTTATACTCCTTTGTTAAGTTGTGCGATCACGGAAGGAATTAACTCGAAGCACTTTAAGCTTTGGTTTTTGGTATACCAAAAAGAAACTTATATTTTGGCGTTAATATAGACCTGAGCATACTTGAACTATAAATATACTACATGATAGGCAATCTAATGGATACTCAATGCTCACATAAGAGTACTTCTGGAAACTATTATGTGTGCGTGACATACACAAAAATATGATTAAATTTTTCTGTGAAAATAACATGCTAGTCAATTTTCGGATTGAAAAATTAAAAAATAGTCAGCGTTTGCAAAGTCATTGAAAAATAATTATTATTTTGCTGAAACAAGGAAAGTTCCAGTATAACATGCTAAATTATTGAGCTCATGTGTATATACTTCCAGCATATTATGTTGGAACTTCAGCACACGGAATGTTCCAACATAATATGCTCGATTATGGAGCTCTTGCGTTAAACTTCCAACATATTATGTTGGCACTCCAGTAAATTATGTTGGAGTTCTCATATGTAAAAAATTCGGACTCCAGCATATTATGTTTGAACTTTTTCGGATTTTTAAGGGTGTTTTTGTTGAGATTTTATTTTTACATGAAAAAATAGCTAAATTTTAATTATTTTTGAAACTATGGCTATTTTTCAATTGCCAGTTGTAAATATGACTATTTCTGA